>LR749556.1:1899910-2053508 GCA_902729485.2 Mus minutoides | reverse complement strand
CAAATTCTTGAGCAAATGGATGTATCTGGAGGATATCATCCTGAGTGAGGTAACCCAATCACAAAAGAAGTCACTTAATATGCACTCACTGATAAGCGTATATTAGCCCAGAAACCTAGAATACCCAAGATACAATTTGCAAAACACTAGAAAATCAAGAAAGACCAACACATGGATACTTCATTCCTCCCTATAATAGGGATTAAAATATACATGGAAGGGGGTGCAGAGACAAAGTTTGGAGCTAAAATGAAAGGATGGACCATCCAGAGAGTGCCCCACCAGGGTGGTCCACCACATAATCAGCCACCAAATGCATACACCAGCAGGATATTTCTGAAAGGACCCTGATATAGCTGTCTCCTGGGATGCTTTGACAGTCCCTGACAAATACAGAGTGGATGCTCACAGTCATCTATAGGGCAGAACACAGGGTCCCCAGTGTAGGAGCTAGAGAGAGTACCCAAGAGCTGTAGGGGTCTGCAATCCTATAGATGGAACAACAATATGAACTAATCAGAACCCCCAGAGCTCATGTCTCTAGCTGCATATGTATTAGAAAATGGCCTAGTTGGCCATTATTAGGGAATAAAGGCCCTTGGTCTAGCAAGGTTTATATGCCCCAGTACAGGGGAATGCCAGGGCCAAGTAGTGGGAGTGGGTGGGTAAGGGAGCAGGGCGGGGGAAGGGTATAGGGGACTTATGGGATAATACTTGAAATGTAAATGAAGAAATTCTCAAATAAATAAATAAATAAATAAATAAATAAGAAAAAAAAAAGAATCCTGTGCAGCTGTGCACAACTTAGATTTTTAAGTGTCATTTTACATGTGTGAGTGTGTTTACATGTGTATATTTGTAAGAAAGAAGGTGACAAAGTAGATCATGAGTGAGAAGAGATTTTACAGGTGAGGGGAAATCAAAGGAACACTGGGACTGCAGATGTGGAGACTGCTGAGGGAAGAGAGAGGGAAAAAGCTGGAGGAAGGTCAGTGCAGAAAGAGGGTGAATGAGAGAGAAGCAAGCCTAATAGCACATATGCATGAAGGTATCATGATGAAGCACACTGCTTTCCATGCTAATTTTAAAAAAACCTAATTCTAAAAGGTTTACCAGTTAAAACTGGAACTTAGGGAATGGTTACTGGTGCCTGGCATAATACAGTGATATTATATGAATGAATGGCATCTATTTTGAGGATATGATTAAAAACACTAAATATTATTGCATTTTCCCGACATTCATATCCACCAAAGCCAAAAGAGAGATATGATAAATTGCATTAACTCCTAAGAGAAAACCCAAGAAGAAGCATACTGTGGTACATGGCTTTTGTTTGCTGATGGAAGAGTGCCACACAGGAGGGTGAACGGTACTACCCGCATTCCTAGGTAACATATGAAGTGCCGTCTCAGCAGCAGGTAGAACAGCAGTTCAGAGGCTGAGAATGGTGGGCAGAGAAGGGAGGAGAGAGGTTAGTCAGTGGGTCCTGAATAACAGTGGATAGCAGTGGAGTTCTGGTGTGCAGTGGGCTGACTCTCATCAGTGATAAGACACTGTAACATCTCCAGAAGATAGGAACCTGCTGTCTGTTATTGAGTATATACAGAGGCAGATATGTTTATCCCTATTTAAACATATAAAATACCTATGTCTATCATAGCATTACCTGGTACACATTAGGATGCACAATTTTTATTTTTATCTGTGAGTTGAAATATTTATTTTAAGAAAGAAATATTAGCAGCCTGCTAGAAGGCACCCAGTGATCAGCTGAAGGCATAAAGGACTCAGGGACAGGACAGGGAGAGCTTGTCTTAGGAAGACTCTGAGGCATCTACTAAAACATCAGCATTGTTATCCTGGCCCTGTGTCAGTCACAGACCCCTCAGCTGTGAGTGAGCGAGCAAGAGCTCTGATTGGTGCTTCAGCATCTGCTGGGCCACCAGCTCTTCCTGTCCTTTCTTCTCAAAGTCAGCAGAGTCCCTGCCCTCTCTGTCCTTCACAGGAACAATAGACTGCTATTTGGTGACCTCGACTCCTGTCCTCTATACTTCGTCACATGTATTCACTCTCCTATGTGAAAGGGACATACACAACCTCTGCCAGCCTTTCCCACCCTCAACCCTGTATCTGTGAAGCAAACTACCTTATTTGTCCTGAAGGCTAGATAGCCCAGATTCTCTGAGATGTTTTCTTTTGAAATGACATATCCTCAGAGATATGTTCCCATCTCTAGCAAAAGTACAAGAAAGTGGGGAATAAAACATCTCTTTATTAAGTCAGCTTTCCCTGAAAGCTCCTCCCCCTCTCGGTGACATTTCCCTCCTTCCTGTATTACTTTTGCTTTTTGGTCGGTACTACAGTTCCCATCTCCATTGCCTCTGTGAGGGCTCCTTGGCTATGGCTCACTTCGATTTTTGTTTTGTTTCTTTTTAATATTTAACTTGCTCACGTTTAAAACGATCCTGTTTCTTAAACAGTTTGCGGGCGTGATAACAAGTTTCCAGGCTCACTGACGCTGGCCATCACCCAGATTTCTGGACTTAAGGCTTGTGTCTTCAAGAATGTGCAGAACTATTCTGAGCACAAAGAATTCAAAACCTTCTCCTGAAAAAGGCGTGCAGAGTGCTTTTTCATACCTGCTCAGCGCAGAAGTCGAGGGAAGCGTTTCCTTTAAGCAGTAAGAACGTTAAAACTAAACACTCAGCCAGAGGTCACCAAGTCCCGCCCTGGAGTATGCATTGGCATAACTTCCACTGTGGGTAAATCTGTGGAAGTTTCCCCAGGAAGTCTTTGTTTCACGGGAAGTGAACTGTGTAAAAAGAACTCACTGATCCCCACCCCCAACCCAACCCCTGATTATGAAAAGCCTCTAAGCTCAGCTCCAAAAAAGCAAACTGGCATCTCGGAGTTGAGAGCCTTCTCTCAGGGAAACAGACCGTGCGCCTTTTACAGTCTGCTTTCAAGTAGAGAGGAAATAGACTAGCTACTCCCAAGGTCCTCGCAGGCAGGCTGTAATGAAGGAGGAAGGATTTGAGAGTCAGCAAGAGAAGTTGAAGCTTAAGGACCGGCTGACACAGGAAGGCAATTCCATCCCCAGTGTGGCAGAGAAAGGTGCTCTGGGAGCTTTCCTATAAGAGCTGGAGCTTACAGCAGGACATGGAGACTGAGTGGGCTGGGAAGATAGAGGAAGCAGGCACAAAATCTCCAGCAGCTCCCCACATCTTCTGGCCAAACCTAGCCAGTGGAGCTAAGAAGTCAGAGGGCCAGAGGGAGCAGCCCACGGGACCGCGAGCGGGGGTCGATGGAAAGTAAGTCGCGCTAGGCTGAGAGCTTGATTCAGCTCATCAGACTGTAGGTGTCAGCAGGGAGTGGCTCATGGTTTGATGTACTGTGAAGAGGAATCTGGATTTCGGAAGGATCTGGACCTGCTATGACATACAGTTGGGATCCATGAGCGAGAAAATGTCTGGCCTGACTGATGGAGACACATAAAGTGTTTGTGCTGGAGGAAATTGCCCCAGCTGTGTGGAGATAGGAAAAATGAGCCTCACAATGAATTTCTCCCCTGCCTTGTCTGTTTCTCCTCCCTCCATCATCCCTCCTTTCCTTTCACAACAAGATGCCATCTATTCAATTAAATGCAACAGCGAACATAGCAAACCCTACCCCACCTTGGAGCCCCATAGGCACCGAAAGGAATAAATAAATAAATCAAACACCACCAGCAATAACAGCAGCAAAAACATGATCTGAGAAGGGAACACAAGTCATGAAGCAACAAACCCAAGGCAGGATAATGGGTGAGAGGTAAAGAAGGAAAGGGATGGACTTAGCCTTTAACTAGAAACTTGGAAGACCTCTCTGATTGGCCCTGTTTGGTTTCAATATGAATTGTCACATTCAAACACAGAGTCATTTGGGGAGGTTCTCAGACCTTTATGAGAAGTTCTAGCTGGAAGAAACAGGTCCCTGAGTGGGTCCTTGGATGTATCTAGTCTCCCTCTTTCATACAGACATGAAAGTACGTTAGCACTATATACTATCTTACTGCTATAACTACTTCCTATCTACCAAGAAATGAAGAACAACCTTGGCTGCACGCTACCACCTCCAGGATGCTCTGCCTACGCATGCAGGCTAAGCAACCATGGACAAGAATCTCTGAAACCAGGAGTCAAAATAAATTCTCCTCCCTCCAAATTATCCTGTCCATATTTAGTCAGAGGGGTGGGAAAAGCAGTTACTAGAGGTGGCATGTGGCTTTGACATGAGGACTTAAGGACAGGGCACCTTTTAACAGTAGCTGTGCGCTGCCTGGCTGACCTTGAAGACCTCCAGGAAATGAGCCCTGGAGGAACAGGAAGTGAAGGGCCCAGATGAGGCACTTGCATGAGGCAGAGCTCAGAGACCGAAGGCTAGAGCTGCCAGGAGATGAGGTCAGTGGTCATCTGTGGGCCAGGCAAGGAGACTTGTGGGCTTTGAGAAACTTTGTGCTTTGTTCTCGGGGAGATGGGAAGCCTTTGGAGGCTGCCAGGCAGATCAGAGTTCTGATGCAACTTCAATTTTCACAAGATCCTTTTGGCTCAGAGCGAGATTAAACCAAGAGAGGGGTTAGGTATTAGTCAAGCTTGTGCTTGTCATGGCCTAATACCCAAGGAGACAACCTACCTGGAGGATGGATTTATTTAGGTTCACAATTTCAATCACGATAGAAAAAGCATGAGAGAATAGAGCAGCTCCCGCCACAGTGGCCAGCAAACAGAGAAGCAAGGGCAAAACACAGAAAGGTCTAAAATATACCTCCAGACATGCAACCAACTAGACCACACTCCCTGCGTTTCACCATCCCAGAGCAATGTCATCGCACAATGCAGCTTCGGAGAGATTGATTTATTCATCTTATTGGAGCCCTCATGATCTAAGTATTTCTAGAAATACTGTTGCAGACACTCGCAGAGGTGAGCTTCTCTAAGTTTGCAACTATGTCTCAGGCTAATCAAGTCCTGGAGATTAACTGCCACAGTAAGCAAGGCCAGCGGTAGGAAGAGCAGTGAGGAGGACTTTGAGCCATGAGGAGGACGGGGTGATGGCTGGGGTGCAGGAGATGTGTGCCAGGATGAATTCTGGATTCTGGACATTCTTGAAAATAGAGGCAGAACTGGCTTAGAGGGAGGACAGCAGACAGCGAGATGGGAGATGGCTTGAGTAGTATGGAAGGCAAAACTGACAATCTGACATCCCTGAACTAAAAAGGAAGCTTAGTGGTATAGGGGGTTAACAGGTCTTAGATGATGAGCTTAGAGAGTTTTAAGTGCCTATTAAATGTCTGTGTAAAATACAAATGCAGGTGTATGTATTTGTGTGTGTGTGTGTTGTATATATGAGTATGAAATTCATAAGACAAAGACTTTGAGGCACAATTATGAAGATGGCATTTAAGCCATGGGAGGAGGCAGCCATCCCCAGAGCAGCATTAAAAAATAAAAGACAAAATAAAAAGGGGGGGGGGTGGTGGAACTGAGCACTGATCCCTATTGATTCATTTTATTCTTTGTTCTGTTTTTACTTTCTGATTGTTTTGTCTCTTTGCTTTTTAAACAGATTCTTGCTATGCACCCTATTTGGAATTAAACTTATGATCGTCCTGCCTCAGCCTGGAAGCATGTGTCCACACACTCACGTCCCCTGTCATGGCTAACACTTTTCAGTGTTAAACATGTTACATACATTGTATAACTCTGGAAGAGAGTATTTTCTCAGTTTTGTGCATAATAAAATCAAATTCAGAGGGATGGTTTTCTTTTTCCTGCTCAAGCTGTTCACTGATGAAGGGCAAAACTGGAGGACATGCCTGGTGGTTTGACCCTAGAGGAAGCAGGAGTCCTGGACCCTCAGGACAGGCGATTACAGATCCGGCTAAGCTATTCTCCAGGCCATACTGCTGCTGCCGATGGAAGGCCTCCATTGCTGTGCAGAAGCACCTAACATCACATGGGAACAAGGAGTGCCCAGGTGTTAAGCACCCAACTGGTTGCCAAATTTGATCTCATTTCTTCCTCTAACACTGAGGTACTCAATCTAACTCAGCAGCCAGGCTTCTCTCTTTGTTAGTGCGTTATCTGATGCTTGGTATAACACCTATTAACAGTAGCTGTTCTTTGTGGCCTGCCTGGCTAAAAGGCCACTGTAGCTTAAGGAGATTGTTTTGGTGTGGCAGCGAGTGATAAGGGGGGCCAAATCCTTGTGGCAGAAATTGCAAATTAAGTTTCCTTCTTGGAAGACAACCAAGACAGACAACTACCCTGTTATATCTGTGACACAATTGTCTGGGGGGGGGGATTAATTACAAGTAAGAACCTGAGCTAAAAGGTATCCCTTGTCTGGCCACCCTGGAGGTCATGTTCAGGGTTGAGCTCTCTCGCAGCATGGCTTTCTCTTCCCCTGAAAGAGCAGCATTTTGCTGTTAGTATTCCTATTCAGACAGCACACAGCATGGCTTTGGCTTTCTACCACCAGCCTTCGGAGATGCGGCAGAACCACGGGCTGAAACCTTTCAAAGAGCTCTCTGGATAAATAGACTATCCTTTCTCAGTTATAAAAGAGGTACCCTCAGCCATCTTACAGAGGTAAAAGGATAACACTGTACCAAAATACGAAAGGACACACAACTCAGAATGCCCAGCAAGCCAAGACCAGTTACATAATCTGTAATTTCCCACGTTAATAGACTATGATGGATGGGAGAGTTCAGTCTACAGCCACACAGGTTTGAGTCTGAATCCTACCTGTGATGCTCCTTTTTGAGGTGTTTGGGTAAGGTGTTAATGTCCTTGAAATGTCACCACCCATTTGTCTAAAGTGGTTCCCAGTTCTCAAGGCTTCTACAATAACAGAAACAGAATAGACATGGAATCAAGGCAGGAACTAGGATGCAATGGTACCTGATAAATAATGTAGCTAGTGCTACTGCTGATAGTGATGGATGATGAGGAGGAGGAGGACGGTGATGATGATGATGATGATGATGATGATGATGGTTGTGGTAGTGGTGGTGGTGATGGTGGTGGTGATGGTGATGGTGATGGTGATGATGATGTGATGGTGGTAATGACAGACATCATGATCCTATATTCCAAGATTACTGCTGAGCCCAGGTCTCTGGAGGACATAAACTAGAAGTCTGAGAAAGAGTTGCTGTTTCAAAGAAAGTTCAGCAAGTATAAACTAAAATGTTTGAATAACAACTCAGCTGCTGTTATATTAACAATGATAGTGTTTATTTTTCAGTGTTTGTTATGTGCCAGGAATAGTCACAATAGTTTGTATGCATTTCATTTAACCCTCAAAACATTTCTTTGAAGAACAGAGTATAATTAGCTTCTTTTCAGATTATAAACTTGAGGTTCAGAAAGTTTAAGTATCTAATGCAAGGTTATCCAGCTGGAAAAACTAATTCAGGAATCTGTACCCAGAGCCTTTCCACTGTGAGCCTAAGCTCATCATCATCACCCTGCATCTCTGGGCAGTAAAGCAGGATGTACCTGATGTACAGTAAGCAGCTATTCCAAGGAAGGCCAGGGTGTTCTGAGATAGGTGGCTACAGAAGGCCTGGGCTTACGTACGGTTCTTGCGACAAATTCACACCAATTCCTTGAAGCAGATTTGTGACGTGAATGAGAGTGTGCACTAAACATTCAGTTTTTCTCCTATCATCTTTCTACATTTGAGATTAGGAAGTTTGACTATAAAAATTCTAAACAGCTTGGTAGAGACTTCAATAGGGGAGTGCTCACCTAACATTTATAAGGTCCCAGATTTAACCCTTAGCACCACAAACAAATCTAGACTTCATTTTTTTGAACAAGTTGATGCTCTACAAATACTAGACTGTGTGCCAGCTTGTTTCAATAGGCTGCAACAGCTGCTGCGTCTAGCTCAGATGTGAGTTCTTAAGTTTTTCCAATTTTCATAACTCCCCGTTTCCTTTCCCTGTAAACACCATGTGTTTGCAAACATCTTGTTTGACTCCTATAAATACATGAAAAGTGACCTTCTGCTGAGGCTCAGGTATAGAAAGCACAATTCCAATAGTAATTAGCAAAACAGAATACCTTAGCCAACAAACACTGCAGCAAAGGAAACAGTACCTAGACCACCTATAGGCTAGGCATTCTTTATCCATGGAGATCAGTCTGCTGCTATATATCAAGAGTCTACTCTTCCATCATTTGCCTCAGCCCCTACCACCAACCATGACCTCCACATCAACCATATCCTGAACCATCAGCCATAACCTTTGCTATCAACAAAACCTCTACCATCAACACAACCTCTACCATCAACACAACCTCTACCATCAACACAACTTCTACCATCAACACAACCAACTTCTATCATCACCATCAGTCATGGCCTCTACTACCAGTCATGGCTTCTGCCACCAGCCACAACCTTTCTCACCAGTCATGGGGTCCACATCCAGCTACGGCTTCCATCATCCACAGGATCCATCATCAAACATGGCCTCCACCATCAAACATGGGCTCTACCATCCACCAAGGCCCCTGCTTACCCCCTTGTTCTCTTTCCTTCACCTCACTTGCTATTGATCTTTAATTCTGTTCTCTTTTTTTCCCAACAGTATCCTCCTCAACTCTCTTGACAATTTTACTGTGTGTAGAGAGCCACGCCTGAGCTGGTTCTGCCGCCATTCCAAGATGGCGCCGACATCCTGTCACCACCCCCAGCCTGGGACAAGCAAACAAGTACAGTGCGCATGCACTTGTGACAAAGCCATGTAAGTCACCGCCCATCCCAGGACGTAACTTGAGGTAATGGGCAGTCAGCCAATCCTGACAACACACATCTCACTGAGGTGTATTTAAGTGGGACCCATCTTGAGCTCGCCCTCTTCCTCCACATGATGTAATAAAGGTATGCTTGCAGAAGGATTCTGGTGTCCACGTCCGTTCTTGCTGGCGAGGCGGTAATGTGGGCATTTACAACTGTGGACTTTCTCCTAGAAATGTCTAGGATAGTTAATTTTTTGTCCATGTTCTGAAGCTTCTTTCTTGCAACTTTCTACATGTGGTTCTTGAGGGTTAGCCAGCAAGTCACCCCTTAAGCCTTTTATTGAAAAGATTAGGGCTGGATGAGTGGGCACAAAACAGAGAGAGGAAAACATGTCTAGGTTTTAGTTTCCAATTTCCAAGGCACAGTCAGACCTACCTGATTTCATCCTTGAAACAGCTCAGTTAAGTGGGCAGGAGAAAAGTAAGACGTTCATCTTCAGAGAGGGTTTCAGCTTAGGAGTGAACATGTTTTTTCAAGGCTCAAGAGTCAGTTGTCAAGAGAATATGGGTTTGTGTCCAGCCTGATCCAAGGTGAATCACCAAATCTCCCCATTGGCCCAAGACAGCTCCCATATAAGCCCAGGAGGCTTCTCTCTTTGTCATAGAATTCTGCTCCAGGAGAGCTCAAAACAAACTGTGGGTGCCAAAGACACCCATAATTAAATGGTCACATCTCACTGTTTTCCTTTCTTTTCTTCCACCAACAGCTGCTGAGGTAGCACTATGATAGCTTGGCCACAGGATAGCGTCCAATGATAAGGACAAGGGAAGGTCACTCAAATGCTATAACAGCTCCTTATATTTGTGTAACTCTTGACTTTCAGTGTCCCTTCTGTGGTAATCCTGTGTGCTGAACACATACCATTTTACAGGTGGAATTTAATCTCTCGACAGTGAAATGGCATACAGCTGGGAAAAGGTGAGGCTAAAACTTAAAGCAAGGTCTGAACTCGTCCGGTAGGATGTTTGTTTCACTCTGGTACTGCTAGTCCCTAGCAGCACCTTAGACACAGCATGTGTTCGAGAAAGCTTACTAAACATAAAGTAGCACAACACTTGCCTCTCTAAATGACTAAAGCACCTATCAGTATTTCTCCATTGCAGACAGAAACAAGGCTTCTTGGGAGTGGCTCAGTGAAATCCAGTGGTACCTGGCATTAATCTCCATTTCTTCCCCCTAAAGGATCACATGAAGGTAGAAAGGAAGGAAACATCTCTGAGAGGGGGACAACTGCAAAGTTTTTATTCTCAGATTTGATGACATCATTCTTTGTCTAAGAAGAATCTAAGTGGAAAATGTTTTTTCCCCACCAACTTCAAACTAAATTCCAGGCCTGAAGTCCTGTAATAGACAGGAGATGGTGAAGTAAATTATACAACCCAGTTGGGTCCCTTTTCCTCAAGTAAGACAACAACTCTGTGCCCAACGAGTTCACAGCAAACTCCCTTCTGTTTTGTAATCTGCTGTGTCACAAAGGTGTGATCCATGGGGAGAAGTTTGATAGGAAAAATTTGACCTGGCGTGGTTCAATATCAATATAAAAGATAGTGTGAGTGCAGCCAAAGCCTGCTTCACAGTTTAGATGAGCCCTGCGGGCTGCCTGATGGCCCACATCTCTCACTTGGAGCAGTCCAAGAAGACCAGCTGCCTGCTACTGCTCTAGTCTGCTTACTTTTCCTTCTACAGGGCCAGGCCTGAGTCAGGTCTCCCCTGGAAAGGGCCAGGTGGATGCTGGCAAGTTGCAGAGAGCTGTGAGGCCACTGGGCTCCTCTCCAGTCTTGGCCTTCCAGCCTTTCCTTTGTGCAACCGCATTTTCACCTCTGTCAGAAGTCAAAGACACATCATGGGGAAATGCTGATAGGAGTAACAGACAGAAAAGCATGCACAAAGAAGTCATGAGTGTATGTGTGTGTGTGTTGTGTATTATATATGTGTATGTGTGTTGTATGTATAATGCATATTAATATATATGTGCATGTGATATATATATACATACATATATATACACATATATATACATATATCACATATATATTTTACTCTCAAGCCCACTGTCTCTGTTCTCCTCCTTCTCTTTCTTCTCCTCCTTCTCCTAAATCTCTGCTGTGCATGTGTGGAGCCAGATGTTGTTCATCAACCTTGCTTTTGAGACAGGTTCTCTCACTAGAACCTGGGGATCACTAGGCTGACTGGCAAACTCCACAGGTCTCCCTGACTCCTCCTCCCTAGGACTGGGATTCAGGACTGGGCTGTGCTTTGATGTGGGTTTGAATGAAAGACTCTCGTGCTTTGGAGGCAAGCACTTTTGACTACGCCATCTTCTCAACCCCATCCTCCCCACACCGATTTCTATTTCCTTCTTTGTGGTCCATGAGCAGCTTTGTCAGAAATGCAGATTCTCAGGTCCTACCCCAGCCCCACTGACTGTGTCTAGATGAGGCCCCACTCTGCAGGAGAGTCTGGGTCACAAGAGTCTGAGCAGCTCTAGTTTTAGTCTTCTTCCCACTGAGTAGTGTTCTGACTTTCCTGAGCTCTCTGCCTTCCAATCACTACGTATATGGACAAAGATCCAACAATCCCACTAATAAACATAGTTCTCGAGGTATAATGTACAAAAACAGTCATAATGGCTTAAGTCTGTCATTCCAGCATGTTAGAGATGAAACATGAAAAAAAAATCATGACTTCAAGGCCAGCCTGCACTACATGAGAGCCAGCCTGTGCTACATGAAATCATGTCTCAAACAAAAAATACAATAAAATAAAATAAAAAAATAAAAATAAGTAACGCGTATTAAAACAATAAATTATCATAAGAAATGACACCCTCTGAAAATTCAGCTTTAATAGTCATAAATTACGTGAAATCACTGCCAGTTCCTATGCAAACGTCATTGGTTTCTCACTTCTGTCCCTGGAGATACGTTCCTTCCCTGGCTTCATTTAAAAAAACTTTTAAAAAAGAAATCTTTCAGTATAAGAAATAGGAACATAATTTTGTAAAGTAGATCTTCTTGTAAACAGAAATCGGTGTTGCTTGGGAAAACATAAGTCTTTTTAGCCAATATAATCGCAAAAATGTTTAAAAGAATTTTTATTTAATTTTTGTAAGGAAGCATTTTTTTTTTCTTTCTGTCTGTCTGGTTTTTGTTGTTGTTTGTGGTGGTGGTGGTTGGTTGGTTGCCTTTTTTTTGAGACACAGAAGAATCACACAAGCACGTGGCTAAATGAAACAATCCAGACACAGACGCACACTCACTCACTATATGATCTGTACAATTCCACTTAGAGAAATATAACATCTCAGTTTGTTACAATGAGTTGAATGATCCCATTACCTTTGGGTAGATTGGGCATTGATCTAGGTCACTGGGAAATCAGTCTCTAACTGATTTCCCTTAAAGCTTGGGCCTATATAGTGATGGCAGTCAGAACTGTCAGAGCCATGATGAGAAAGGGCACAGGGCGGCTTCAAGGTGCTGCCCAATCACAACAGACAGACACGGACCAAGCGCTGCTCTAAGCACTTTACAAGAAACCTTTCTTTGACTTCTCATTTGTCCCATTAAAGCTGTTCCTGTTATAACCTCACTTTTTACGTGAAGTGCCTGAGGATCCCTCCAATAGTTAGGGAATAGAAAAGCTAGAATTCCAGATGAAGAGGGAGAGACTGAGACACAGAAAGAGACAGAGACAGAGGGAGAGAAGAGAGAGAGAGATTGAGAGAGAGAGAGAGAGAGAGAGAGCGAACACTCTGATACCTGGTCAGTCACACATAAACTCACAAGGTTCACTCAGGCTGGCAATCCTCTCAGGCCCTTGGAAGGATGCTGAGAATTGCGTATCCCTTCCCAGGCTGTCACTCTGCAGGGTTGAGAAGGCTGGCTTTGTTTGCCTTGGATCTTAGGGAATACCATTGCTGGCACTCCCCAGATTTCCTGTAACTGGAAGAGTGATGTAAGGGTTTTCAACCATGGTAGAAAACAGCCCTGACTGAGAGCAGTCTATGAGATCTCCCTGTGTCACACGCTGGCCTCAGATAGGCCCCTTGGTAGTTCTGCAACAGCCTCTCACACAGCCCTTCACACCTCCTCTCTTAGCCCCTGGAGACTGCACTATTCCAGAACCCCAGGACTGAAAATACCAGTATTTGATTTTGCCTCTCATCAAAAACATGGGGTTGTTTACCACTCTCAGATGTTTGATTGTTCAGGGCTGGAGACAGGTTGGAGTAATCCTCCAGATCTCTTCGGGGAGATCTGTCAGAGTTTCTCAGGCCCCTGGTGCTGAGTGACAGATCTCTATCATTTCATCAAGATTGTCCATGAGCCTGTGGAAACAGGAGCCAATCGGGTTTTGGATACAGGGACGTATCACTATGTTCCCAATCAGAGGCCTCTTTCCACACAGGTAGAGAAGCAGGAACCAGGGTTAGGAACACCTTCAGAAAGGTGTAAGTATGCATAGAAACACAACTACTGAGAGCAGAGCTAGGGCTCCAGCTACTGACCTGGCTGCATGTATGTTTCTATACTTCCTCTGTGTTCAAGAATGAGACTGCTTACTGCTCTTCCCAGTAAAAATGCATCCAGTTCCCGGTGCAAATCTTAATATTACTAAAAAAATACCAAGACTCAAAGATTCAAAAAACATGGCTCGCTGCATAAGGGAAGGAGTGGAAGGAGAGACTTGCAAGTTTTCCTCTGACCTCCACAAATGTGTCATGGTGTGCCCAGGCCCACACACAGACACTAAATACATAAATAATAGGTGTTCTTAAACTTTAAAAGAATAAGAAAATAAGTGGTTCTCTTCATTTAGACTCCAAAGGGCCACACTAGACATTTCTCTCCTCACCAATTATCTGGGAATCAGCTGTGAGCAAGAGGCCTTCTTGTCTTTTTCCCAAGTCAAAGACTAAGTGTTTGCATTTCAACTTCTATATGTCATTATACATCTGTCCTAGTTTGTTTTCTGTTGCTGTGATGATTAAAACAGGAACAAAAGCAACTTGGCAAGAAAAGTGTTTATTGGGCTTCCATGTCCCAATCACAGTCCATCATGATGGGAAGCCACGGAAGGGACTCTAGGCAGGAACACAAAGGCAGGAACTGGAGCAGAGACCATTGAGGAAGGTCTCTCTGGCTCATTCACCCTGCTTTCTTATGCATCCTGGGACCACCTGCCCAGGAGTGGCACCACCCACAGTGGGCTGGGTCCTCTCTCATCAATCATTAATCAAGAAGATGCCTACAGAACACTCTGATGGAAGTATTTTCTCAGTTGAGGTGCCCTCTTCCCAGATGACCCTACCTTGTGACAAGTTAACGAAAACCAACCAACCAACAAACCAATGAGCACAAATTCTAGCATTCATTGGGTCATTTGGGTCTCTAATATTTACTGAGCATATTCAAACCATTTTACATATATTATCTTAACAACCTGTATAATTATCCAGGGGGATTTCTCTCTTTTCTAGGTAGGGAAACTGAGGAAAACAAATCAAAAAGTAATTCCCCTTCAGCCCCACAAGTGGAACAAGTAGAATAAAAATCAGAAAATTTTATCCCATAACTTGTTTTTAGCTGATTGATATGTCTATGTAAAGCAATTTAAAAAGGCCAGAACCCAATATCAATAAAATTTTGTTATTCGAGGGTGGAAGAGAGTCAACTGCCTGGTAATATTTATTATTCACACTTGCTAGAAATTACTTTCTGCTTCTTTGCTTTCCCTCTCTCCCTGCCTCTGAGTCTCTTGATTCTGTGTGTTACACGTATAGTCAGAAAATCCTCATCAAGTAACTGAAGCCTTTACAGAAGAGGTATGCCGGAGTGTGGTACCCCAGAGAGACTGTGGGATAAAATTCCATAGTCTCTGCCTCCCAGAACAACACAAGAGATAGAGGTGAATCTTCACTGCTGGGCTTAGTCAGCTCCTCGGGCAGGAAGGTCTTTCAGTGACATTGCCTGGTATTTATGAATAGGAAAGTGGTAAAGCAGGGTTTGTAGTGATGGTGCTGGCCCTGTGAGAACAATGTGTGCTTAGGGAACAAACATGTTGCATAATCACCAGCCCCGTGAAGGCTAAATGCACAAAAATACCTGCTTCATAGAAGGCTTGATGTCAACTCAGATGCTCTGACGGGCTACCAGTCTCCTGAGCTATAGAGTTTCTTGCCTCTGCTATTATCTTGCTGGGGACTAAACAATCATATTTTGATTTCAGTGGCTTCTCTTATTCTTTTGTTAGTAAGCTCATCTCCAATCAAGAACGAAGGCTGAAAGGGAAGAAAGAATCAAATGTTCATTTGGGAGCAGGGAAATCATGTTGCTTGAGTCAGATGGAGTAGGGAAAATAATGGCCATCCCCATTTTACAGACAAGAACACTAAAGCTAGAAGAAGACAAAGAATTTTTCAAATTCAGTCTCCCAGGAAGCGGTCTGATAGTCAAAAGGAAACTGGTTTTTAAAAAAAAAATGGAGTGAACTTGCTGGTCCAAAGATAAATGCAGATGATGAAAGAAGAAGAACGGATTGGGGAAATCTTTTTTTTTTTTTTTTTTAATAATCCCCTTGCTTTTCATAAAATAGCTCTGATACCTCGTTTAGTCATGTAACGTGTGCAAACCAAAGTAATACCTCCAATAGGTCAATGTGGTTAGGTCATGTTTGTTAGCTGTATTTTACTCTGCTTGCAACAGGAAGCCATTGAGAGGTTTTTGGCAGAGACTGACCTGGTGTGATGTGTGTGTGGCTAGCTCTGGGTACTGACGGATAATGGGTTGAGTGTCTGTCTTCCCAATGGGACAGTAGGCACTGTTCTTATTTGCTATTTATTCACTTGTAACTGTCTGTGTCCATTCAAATTTCAGCTCCACGGCACTAAAGACATTTAGCTTTTCACAACTGTGTCACCAGTGGCTGGAACAGGATCTGGCCTGGAACAAGCTCCTAGTAAATATTTATTGAATGAATGTGTGATTGAGTTAATAAAAGAAGAAAGGAAGGAAGGAGACAAATGAACAGGAAGTAAAGGGAGAGCTTGTCAAAAAAACCCAAAACAAAACAAAAGAGCATGCCATGAAAATGTGTTGAGGGGGTCATTTGGAGAGAGAAGGTTATAGCTTAGAGGGACATGTCATTAGACTGGGAACACCTTTCTGACATGAAGCCTTTGGGGATTGCTGATAGCAGGGCTGAAGGAATGAAGTGCATCAGGTACACAGGCTGACTTCATCCCCTCAGCAATCTACTGTGAACAATTTGGTTCTTCAAGATAAGTGTACCACTGTTTTCCAAATGCCTGGCTGGTTTTCAGCAAAGAAAAACTGCAGATTCCCAAGCAAGGTTTTCTAGACAACATTCTTGGTGGACTTGCTTGGCAGCAGGTAGGCAGGCCATAATGATTTCTTCAGCACTTCTCTCATTGTCTGATATTTCTATCAGGTTTCCATGGCTAGGTTTCCATGACACCACAACAGTCAGTTTCATCAACTCTGTCAAAAACATGACAGGTCAGGGGGAAGAGGAAAGTCTTTTCCTGAACACGAATGAATGCATTCCCTCTACACATGTACATACACATGCACACATACATGTACATATACATATGCACATACATATATACATGCACATGCACACACATATACACATGTACATACACATACATATGCACACACATACACATAATATATGCATACACATGCACACATATACACATGCACACACATATACATATACATGTACATTCACATACATACACATGCATACACACATATATACATGCATCCATGCACATACATGTGCATACACACATACATATGCACATATGCACATACATGCATGCACAATATACGTGCATATATACACGAACATATACATGAACATACACATGCACAAGCACATACATATACATGCATACATACATGCACATGCACACACATGCACATGTTGCTTCTAGCATGGTGCACAGAGATTCACAACCAGAAGCTGACTTGCCCACTTGGGTTATAATCACTTTGCAATCATAGAGATTTTTGTGAACCATTTAATTAATATTTGTGAAGAATAACTTCTAATTAAGTGTTTTGCTCTAGATTCAAAATTTTTTCTCTTGAGACTAGCTGTTAAATAAGTAGAGAGTCTTGTTTACAAGTTATAAATTAAAGTTATTGTCCTCCAAAGACTTGCCATGTCAAAAGCTGTACCAGAAGAGACAGCATTCACACATATATGTGATACATATACTTCCCTTTTTTCAATGTCCTTGTTCTGAATTTGTTGACAAACCAACCTCCTTGAACTTCCCTGGTGACAGGCTTTCTTCAGGATTTCCATGTTGGTGACATGAATATTTCAGCTGAGTTTACAGAGAATTCATTTATATATTTTGGGAAGTCTGCACTCTCTAGATTTAAGACATATTTTTTTTCTGTGTTACAGTGAGTTATTGGTTCCTTCCTATGGTACCTCAAGGATGTTTGCCCTTGTCAACATGTTTAAGTCACAAAGCTATGCCTCATGGTCCCAGTACAACCAGACATCCTCCCCTGTCTGTGACACACTGGCTTTCCTTGGGTGAGTGTGTCTCTAGATGGTGGCTGACTCCTTTAAATCAACTTAGATGCTGTGATCTTCTCAGGCCAACAGCTTCCTAAAGCAAGTCATCACTGCATTAAAAAAAATCTTACTCATCAAAATTATTTGTTATTCAAATAAAAGAATGAGCATACCATGCCATTTCTTAAACCCAAAATGGTTGGGGGAGGTGGGTCCATAGACAACCTCATGACTCACTGTACAGCACAGTAGCTTCTACCGAGTCTCTCATTTCTCTTCATAGGCATGAAGTTCCTGCAGTTACAAAAGTGCAGCAAAATGCAAACAAAGCACATCTGGGATCTCAGAGGTCCAGCTGGGAATTCTGTGTCTTCTTTCCGGTGTGGTCATATGCACTTGAGTGTGTCAGCTTCACAAAGAGCTCAGTGAAGGAATGCTGTGACCTAAACCTCACAAGGGTGAGTCCTCCTTGGAAATGGTACTGTTAGTAAAGTGCTTACTGTGCAAACCTGAAGACCTGATTTTGAATCCCAGCACTGGTGTGAAAAAGCCAGATGCAATAGTGAACTTAGAAACTAGAGCTAGGGAGCTGGACGCAGGCTGGTCTGCAAGGTTCACAGACTAGCTAGCATGGCTTAATGGTGAGCCCCAGGCCAGTAAGAGACTCTGCCTCAAAAAAGAAGATGAGGGTTCATGACATGGCTCAGCAGGTAAGGGCATTTGGTGCCATACCTGAATAACTACCTCTAGTTCAGTCAACAGAACCCACATGGCAGAAAGAGAAAATCAACTCCTGGAAGTTGTCTTCTGACCTTCACAAGTACAGTTACACACACACATACACATGCACACTCACACACACACATGCCTGCACAAACACATACACACACACCTGCACACACACAAGGAGGGGGGACATGAATGTGTCTTTTAATATCTGTGTGTGATTAATGAGATAAAGAATATATCTGTTCATCCTTAGAATTCTTTACCCTGGTCCACTTCTGTGTATTTCGAATTGTGGTTTTCAGGGCCCTGAAGCCCATTTCTCCCCTTTCCCGATTTCAGCTTCAATACTTTGATCTTCTCTCTCTGCAGTCCAGCTCCCTGTCTTTTTTTTTTTTTTCAGTTCTTTGACATTTCATTTTCTTCCCCCATCCAGTGCTTGACAATTCACACACACACACACACACACACACACACACACACACACACAAGAGCTCTAACTCTATAACCCATAACTCACCAGCACCGATAACTCATCTTCCCCCAGACCCTCAAAGCCAGCCCTGACTTTCACAAGTTCCCTCTAACCTGCAGGTTAGGTCTGATCCTCCCCGATTTTGTCTGGAACACTCTCATGGAATGTACTCTTTTATTTTTTTCCCTCTGAGCATTTGACTTGGCTGGCAATCATATAGTCACTTGGGTAATTCCTTATTAAAGGTGGTCTCCACCCTACTTTTTGTAAGCCCTCTGAGAGCAGAGACAGGATATGGTTTTGTTCTCATTGTATTCTCAGCTTTCACATAGGAGCCTCGACCATAACTGAAGTAAATATTGGCTGGGTGGAGGAATTGATGATGATGAATGAATCACTTGACTGGCCAGATACGTCTGAGTGTATGTGTCCATACATTTCTATGTGTGGCTTTCGGGGAAATAGCAGTGTTACTTGCCAGCATACACCGTAGGTTTTTATTACTATTATTTTTATTGTTGTTGTTTTGGGTGTTTTTGTTTTTGTTTTTAATTCGGGCTGCCCTGAAAGCAGAGAGGAGAATAGCATTCTTCAGATGAATCAGTGTCTTTGCTAATTCTGCCTAAGGAATTCATTCAGTGACATAAACATTATGAATGATTCATGGGCCTCCGGTTAGCAGTCAAGGAGGAAAATTGTATTTATGTAATTTACAGATATCATATAAACACCGTGTCTTGTTATCTGCACGCCCGTGTTCCTTACATCTTAATCACAGAAGCAACAATTGCTCTTAATACCACTAACAAGTTTCCAACGTGCCAAAGATAAATTGCTCACTAAACAAATGTTTAAACACATTAGCGGTGACCCACAGAGTGCTACGCTCGCTGCACACCCTGTCACCCAGCAGCCGTCTTCCTTCATGCTCACCTTGCTGTTCGTCTCCCGCAGTGAAACAGCCTGTGGTATCTGGGACTAATCCAAATAGATAGGAGGAAGCGGGAAAACACGTACATGGAAACTTAAGGAGATGCAATACTGGAAGGTCCCATCACTCACTGCTGACTGGTACTACACAGCTGGGAATGCATTGTTGATCATGTACCAGATAATTCAAATAGCTGCAGAGTGGAGAAAGGTTGATTAAAAACATATGGGGAGTCTCAGAGCTTAAAACAGTCAAGATCATACACCAACACTAGATTGGAGTTCTAACAACGCCCGGTACATGTCCACCCAGAAGCCAGCTTCGGGAGAGATGAGTACAGCATAATCCTGATGATAAAGTTATAATTCAATATAGAGACAACGGCCTTTAAGAATTACTTTATCTTTTGGTATTACAATATCTATGCTGTTCTTGCCTAGAGTGACAAATCCATGGAAACATGGAACATATGTTTTGTGACTCCTGAGCAAGTATATCTTACAGAGATATATTCATGAGTTCTAGGGGAATTGGTATCAATCATATGCACTATAGGCATTCATTCTAAGATGTCTGACTTAAAATAACTCATTTTCTAAAGCCTGATCTATATCACATGGACTTTCTAACAGGAGAGTAATTCTCTACATTTATCATTTGTTTTTTGTTTAAATGTCATATATCCTCTTTGGATTGTATATATATGTATCTGTATGTATATCTTTATGAATGAATCAATGGTGACTACATTATAGAAGGGATACTTACAGATCTTCTCCTCCTATATGTAAAATAAGCCCCTCTCTGGGGATGCACAGTGCTCAGAATTTAATGCACAAGCTTTTACTTTGATATCAATAGGATCTTGCCATGTCTGCCCTTCTTCAGCCTGCTTTGGCTGTCCTGGAGGCAATTAAATATCTTTATAGGAGGCTGCATGAAGTGTATACAGAAATTACCACTCTTTTTCTCAATGTCAAGTCAATCTACAAATACTTAAAATGCAATATTTTACAAACAGTGAAAAATGTATCTCCATTCAGAGGACCACGCATGAATATCTCTCCCATGATGGTGGGTATGTAATCCTTAGGGTACATGGGAATTCCTTTAACCCATCTCCTGTGCAGGGACATTTTATGTTTCTCTACTTTCTTCCATTTCTAGAACTATATAGAAGAGAGCCTTCTACTTGGCATCCAAATGGGATCTAGTGTGGCTAGAGTAAGATTCTCAGATGCTTTTACTGCTCTGAAGGGTGAAGAGTGTATTTGAACTTTGCAATCTGGAGCAACAGTGTGAGGAAAGTTTTAGACAGAATCAGAATTACAATCTTTGGTAAGAAATTTTCCATCAGAAACTTACTAAAGGTCTGTGTCTGCTCCTGCAGAGTGGCCTCTACTTTCCAGCCACACCCTCCCCAGGAGGAGGCAGACGGTTGACAGACTCTTCCTGCCTGTAGGTTGTGATGAATCCTTCATAAGCTTTACGTGGCTGAGCAGCCTTCCAAATTGACACAGAAAATAACACCATACGCAAGTTCCACAGAGAAAAAACAAGGATTTCCCTCTACATTCGTCAAAAACAAAAGTGAAGAAATAATGAACTTCTAAAACTAACTTCTTAAAATCATGCAGTCGCCAAGCCTTCTTAACTGGCATCTCTTCCTGTTTGATGATTAGTGATAGGCTTGGTCAGAATTCAATGTCCCATCTCTAGGATGAAGCTGTGCTTGTCTAGAATATTAATATTTGTCATCTTACTACACATACACTTTGATACTTGATGTAATGCATTTATTAATGCTTGCAATATGATGGCCC
The DNA here is from genome assembly GCA_902729485.2 of Mus minutoides. Classification (NCBI taxonomy): domain Eukaryota; kingdom Metazoa; phylum Chordata; class Mammalia; order Rodentia; family Muridae; genus Mus; species Mus minutoides. The sequence goes on along the minus strand of LR749556.1, from coordinate 2,032,129 downwards.
TATGCCATCCATGAGTACTCAGATACCAAGACAAATATGACCTTTTATGCCCCCAAAATATTCTGCATAGACCAATGATTTTTAGCTTTCATTAATTACTTTTCTTACTGATATAAAATATCTGACAAGAAACAACTTAAGTGGGAAAGGACTTCTTTGGCTCACAGTTTATAAAGATATAGTTCAGCATGGTAGGGAAGACATATTTGTGGCAATAGAATTGTGTAGATGGAACTCTTCCTATGTAGGAAGACCAGAAAGCAAAGAACAGGCTCTTCTGATGCTCTTTCCCTTCTTTACTTAGCCTGGTACCTCAGCCTATGTGACAGTATCGCCCTTGCTCAGGATAAGTCTTCCTTCCTCAGGTAAACCTTTCTAGAAATGCCCACATAGACAAGCCTAGAAGTGGGTCTCCTAGGTGATCCCAAATCCAGTCAAGTTGACAGTGAAAATTAACTGTCACAGATCCTCTTAGAACATGAAAGCTAAAGAACTGAAGAAAGTGTACATGTACATGAAATATATACACAAATGTTAGATAGCTTACCTGGTAACCAAAATTGAAATCCATGCACTCATTTTTCTGAGTTTAAATTCTTGATAGTAAAAAATGACCAATGGAAGAGTTAGATATCACTAACAAAGACTAGTATCATACCTACGCACTTATGGCCCTCCTTCCCCCCCTTTTTTTATGAACTGCTTTCTATATAGACATTCTTCTATCTGCTGTGTCAGACAAGGCAATTGCATCAGAGGTATAGTGACATCCAAGGCCACTCAGCTGGAAACCCACACAGCTCAAACAGGAATCAAGTCTAGGACATGTGCTGTATTTATCCAAAAGGGATGGATGACTAACACGTACTGCCATGGGCAATTTTCAAAATACTAATGTCAATCAAATAGAGATGAAAAAGTTTTGTCAAACTAAAAGTTTACATCCAGATATTGTTATTTTAGAATCTGCTTCTTTCTCTCTCTCTCTCTCTCTCTCTCTCTCTCTCCTTTTGCAGTAAGTTCTCCCAATTAACCCACCTACTGCTAGAAGACAGAGACTACAGGATTCTAGTGCTGTACTTCAATCTTTATTTCTACTTGCTCAGTGCTTAGCAAATGGCCTGGCACACTGTCAGCATTTGTTGTCTGTTATGTGAATGAAGGCTCCCTGTGCAAAGAGATTGGAGAGATTGGCTCCCACTAAATATGTTCCTCTGATCTTGTTGTGCCTTCAGCAGTGATTTCCAGGGCAGAAAAGGTATCATTGGTTCACCAACACATCACTCATTGCTTCTCCTGTATGTGTTCTCCCTCCCCCTCCCCTTCTTAACTATGGTACTTGATAAGTGGAACCAAGCTGGACTGAGTCTAGTTTAAACATCTAACACTAAGCGGTCTTTCACTTCTCATAATGAAAAAAAAAATTTCCATCTTGTATGCCAAACTAGAAGAAATCTTAAGCAATAATTTAATTATTTAAATTAGTTGCAGGTTTTTTTCTAAGCTGAAAATTTATTTGAAAAAAAAGTAAGAAAAAGGCCAAACTGTAACTTACTGCCCACCCCAAGCCAAATAACAACTTTGGAAAGCAATGTGGTTGCTAAAGCAATAAATGAATGGTTTAGCCCCTCCTGGGTCTTGGAAACTGTACCCACCCTTGCCAGGAAGGAATAAAAAAATATGTCTGTATTTCATTTAACTGTATTGAGCTCCCTAAGGGCAGAGTCTATTCCTGATCCATCTTTGTATTCTAGAAGGTTCTCTGGCATGTGGTGAATGCTCAGTAAGTTATTATTGAATTAAATTGGGGTTTTCCAAATTTATACATATCTGTATGTTTATGCATGTACATATGATATGAATATTCCAAGCTATGCCTCATAACTTTTTACATACAAACTATAAAAAACACCATACTATTAATTTGTATGTGACCGCAGTTAGAACTGTGTAACAGAATTCTATCTAGAACATGTCTAAGTTGGGTAAAGTCACCCTGTGTAGGGTAATATCAGTTCTTTATACTTCTCTTTATGAAATATTTTCCTAAATAAATTGGTAAAATTCTCTACTATGATGTGCAACTAATGTATACTTCATCCTTAACCCAGGACTGGAGAGTGTTATTTAGATTTAGCTAGAAGCTTCCACTATACTATACAGTTCCTTCTCAACCAAAGTGGGTATCTGATGCCTTATGTTGGGTGAGGCTCTACATTGTAAAACTACCTGCTATGTATGGTTTCCTCCTGCATTCCTGTTGGTTGGGTCGACAATTCACATCCACAATGGCTGGCAAAGTAGACATGGCTTACACAAAGGTGCCAAAGGAAGGTATAATGGGATGCTTTCAGTCAAGTCTTATAAAGTCATCATTTGTTTTCAAAGAAATAGTTGTGAAAGCCAAAGACAGAGGTCAGCAGGTAGTTGGGGACTTATGAATGTTATGTGGAAATATAGGAAATGTCCCTGTGGCCTGAAGGGATGGCTTGTAGTTGGTAGCCATGGCCTGAAGTAAGTCTGGATGCAGGAGAATTAAGGCACCAGCAGAGCAATCGTGAAATCATACCTGAGGGTTAGACCTTACTGAGACAGCTCAGTTAAAATAGGATATTCAGGAGTGTACTCACTACTCAACAAGTAAGGTTATTCCCCTTCCTAGAATTGGAAACATCTTGTCATTTCAAGAAAAACTAACAAGTTCAGAAGTTCCTTTCCCATCTTCTAATCTAAATTACCTGTGCAACAAAGAAGGTTGAAGATGCAGGGGGAATATGGGCCATTTAATCCTCCACCCATAATGGCACCACTTTCTCCATGACCCTGACTCCCCATTTGGAAAGAGAATTCCACAGGCATTCAGAAAGGAAGCCAGGTCTCCTCCACATCTCTGTAGACCCACACTGGCCGCACTGAAGTACAGTCCCTCTGTCCAGCAGCTCCTAGTGTAGCAAGCACACTGGCACTTAATAAATATTTAGCACTTTATCTAAGAAGAACTTTTAGGGGAAAGCCTGGAAGTGGCTGCCTCATCTTTGAGCAGCTGCTTGAGGAACTTTCATTTTGCAAAAATTGAATTTGACTTCCTAGTAGACTATTCCAAGTGTTACGTGATATTCTTTCAAGGTTAGTTTCAAAGGTGTAGGCTCCAGAATGCAGCTAGTTACCTTAGAGAGGCTAGGGGGCCAGAGAGATGGCTCAGCAGTTAAGAGCACTAGTTGCTCATGCAGAGAACTAGAGTTCAGTTCCCAGAACCTACATGTGGTAACTCAGAACCCCCAGGAACTCCAGGTCCAGAGGATTGGGTGTCCTCTTCTTCTGGTCTCTGCTGTCAACACATCACACACTCATACACAAATAAAAATAAAACATTTTTGAAATAAGTGAACAGCTCAATTTTAATTGAAAAAAAATGAGAAAAGTCCACCTGTGTGTTCAATAAGTGTCTGAGTTCATATCATGTACTTCATTTTATACAGAAGCAAGGAGAACAGAATTGAGAAGAGGTCAGTAAACTTCTATGGTGGCTACATTCTCGGAAATGAGAACATAAACAAAGTCATATGACATAGGAAATGTCATGAGCTATACAGAAAGAGAAACTAAGACAGGAATTTAATGATGAGTGATGCTACTCTACAAACAGTAGGGTGACACTCAGAAAAGGTGACACTCAATGAAATGCTCAAAATGAATGCTAGTACACACTTAGACTCAGCAGTGGAGAGTGGCTGGTGGCTAAAGAGGAAATGCAGAGGACCAGAGACCTGGGCACAGACATGGATCAACAGCAAGAAAGCCATTATGTTTGGATGAGCAGAGAGGAAAGTCTGAGATGCTGAGGTCAGAAGTCAGTAGGAAGTCAGAGCTGCCAGGTTTTGCAAGCCATTTGATGGTGGAAAGTTACTGGAAGCCTCTGAGTAAGGCATGGCGAGGTGAAGCTTGGAATGAGACACCCCTAAACCACACAGGAACCTTCCAAGTAAAGAGTTCTGTTTTGAGTCAAAGTGGACTAGATATGTAGACTGTCTTAGCTTAGCACACCTAAAGATGCTACACACACACACACACACACACACACACACACACACACACATATGTATGCACATGTTGAGCTGGCAGAAATATAAAGGAATTCCTTAGAGGCTAAAAATATAACTCCAGAGGGGTGAGTTTGCTAGAGTGGTGTTTATGAGAGGATTGTTGGGTGGTTCTGACTGACTGATGGAGTTTAGAACTTCTTTCCCCTCACATGTAGAAAGAAAACCCTAAGACCTAAGTAGGATATCACACAAGAGACACCTCGTAAAGTCACAGTGCTCATAGTTCATAGTTAACACCTCATTGGAAAGGAAGAGAGAAGAGGAAAAGCAGGAGAAGGAAGGACACTCCTGAAGAAGGACCCTGGAACAAAGGCCTGCTTTGGTCAGGTCCTACATGAGAAACCAATAGTTAAGTCTGACAACCAGTTCATTAGAGTTACAGAAAGAGCAAAGCAAATGAAAGTGGAAATATTGGAAGAGCAAAAAGTCTTCGAATTTTCCAGAGTTCATGAAAACATTAATAATATTAAAGTCAGAAAACCCTATGTATGAAAGAAGAAGGAGGAAGAGGAGAAGGGGGAGGAAGGGGAGGAGGAAGAGGAGGAGGAGGAGGAGAAGGAGAAGGAGAAGGAGAAGGAGAAGGAGAAGGAGAAGGAGAAGGAGAAGGAGAAGGAGGAGGAGAAGAAGAAGAAGAAGAAGAAGAAGAAGAAGAAGAAGAAGAAGAAGAAGAAGAAGAAGAAGAAGAAGAAGAAGAAGAAGAAGAAGAAAGCAAGATAAGAAAATCAAATAAAAACTGAACTGAACACATGGCTCAGAAGGTAAAGCACTTGCCACTAAACCAGACAACCTGAGTTGGGTCCCTAAGACATGGTGGAAGGAGAGTACCTCTGCAACATTGTCCTCTGACCCTCATCCACCAGGGCACACACACACACACACACACACATACACACTAAAACAAAACAAATGTAAATCACTAAAAACAAAAAGAAGGAGCAAATTAAAAGAAATAAGCCCGGCCTGGCGTGGTGGTGCACGCCTTTAATCCCAGCACTCGGGAGGCAGAGGCAGGCAGATTTCTGAGTTCAAGGCCAGCCTGGTCTACAAAGTGAGTTCCAGGACAGCCAGGGCTACACAGAGAAACCCTGTCTCTAAAAACAAAAACAACAACAAATATATAAGCCCAACACAGGCATACCAAATAGCAGACAACAAAGAAAAAAGGTTTAATTTCTGTCATTTCAAGCATCAAAAGACAGAGCTCAATTCTTTGATAGTGATCCATGCACTAGTGCTGCTGATTAGAATGGAAATGTGACCCTTGAAAACTAGGGAAAGCTCCGAATGACCCGGCTACACCTCTACTTCAGTGTCTAGAGAAATAAAGTAAAGCTGAATGAAGATACTAAAACATAAGATCCCCCCCCACGAACACCACCCACTAACATTTGGGGAAGTTCTAAGGACAACCACCAAGGATTCTAAGGTGAACCACACCCCATCTCCTTACAAACAATACAGACCTTCCCTAGCACCACCCCTTCATCTCTAGAATCCCTGGGTGGGATGGAGGTGAATGATTGACTTCTGGATTGCACTGCACTGGTTAAAACATTAATTTGCAACCAGCTTGTACGCCACAAAGCACGCTTATCTAGATATGCAGAAGGCAGTTCTAATAGTTCCCAGTGCTGTCCCTCTGTCTACATTGTTAAAAAAAAAAAAAATAAGTACTGCTGTTCCAAGTTTTAAGGAAATGTGCAGTAGCCAGAGGAGCACTGGACGTGCAGCGCTCCGGGCAGGAGACACTGCTGTGAAGTTGGATAAATCTTCCAAACCTTCAGCACCTCATATTTCTCATCTTCAAGGGGGAGATGGTCATGAAATCATGTCTCTCCTCTCAAAGAGAACAAGAAATCGGTTACTCTTGAGACAAATATGAGTGACGTGGTCCAGGAACACAGATTCCCAAGGGCAAGTTCCCATATGGGTACAGTTTCATGAAGCATTCTAAGTAACGGAGCAAAGAAAATAATAATTTAAGGTACCTTTTAAACCATTAGTGGAAACATCAGATAGGCAAAGTATGGGAGGGAGGGTAATATCTGCTACAGTTCTCAGATGCTATCTGATGACACTCTTAGCCTTTAGATGGCTACAAACCAGTGTTGTTTGTCCATTCAAAAAAAGGATTTATTTACCTCACAGCCACAAGGGGTCACACACAGAGATGGGCAGTAATTGACTGTTTGGGGTGGGGGTGGGGAGACTAAACAGAGCCCAAGTTAAATCTTATCTCTAGAGTTCTAATTCTACACAACTCTGGTCAGCGAGCCTTGTTTAAAATACATATCTTACCATTCCACTAGACTTCCATTCACGTGATAATGTCATCCACCCTGTCTTTCCCGTTGGCTAGCCCATTGGGGGGATAGCAAAAGGATTCCACTCCAAGGTCATGTTTATTACCGAGTAAGCACCACAAGCCGGCTAAGCATGTCCGTGTTTCACATGCTCGAAGCTTCTCAACATCTGGCGTTTTACTCAGAGAGAGCCAGCACTTTAAAGGCATGCTGTCTTTGAGGATAGCACTAGTTTTAAAAGTACTAAGAATAATACATCAATGAAATTTATCATCTTCCCTCATTATCTTTCGAAATTGCTCCAAAATCTACTTTTAAAAAAAGATAAAAATATAAACACAGCTAGTGCCATTAAATTCAATAACTGCACCTGTTCTGGTTACATTTCCTGCTGGCAATGTTTTGCACACGCAAATTCCTCACTTTCATCCATCGCATTCCCAAGGCTCAACTATACTGAAGGAGCTTGTGGGACCTTGGCTCATGAAAGGTATCAACACTAAGCACAGGTGTGAGATAGGTGGTGTCTGTCCTCTACAATCTTTTCAACTTCCTGTCTACAGGAGATGGAAATGATCCCCCATCTCTCTGTGACGGTTTTCCATCATTCAGACTGTGAACTGGAGTAAAATTACAATGAGGCTAAGGATGTACGTTTACTAATGTAAAGAGATCCGTTAAATGGTTAAATAAAAAGATAGATAGATAGATAGATAGATAGATAGATAGATAGATAGATAGATAACCTGTTATTAAACAGTGGTGTGGTGTGATTTCAGGCTTGGAACAGAAGATGTGAGCTCCAATTATCACCCAGCTTTGTCTGAATGAAAGCAACCTAGGGCTGTGCTTAAGTCATAGATATTAGCATTAGAGTAACAAGGATTAAAAATCATTCTCTGCCTGGCTGCATCACCTTGGACAGATTGCTTCATCTTTTTGCCTCATTTCCATTTTATTTATTTATTTATTCATAATGGTGCTATGAATTTATTTATTCAGATGGCATTATGACATCACACATGTCTACCATTGTACTTTATTCACATTCCCTATATGCTTCCCTTTCTTGTCTCCTTCTCCTGTCCTACCAGTCCCAGTCCTCTCTTCCTCACATGCTGCTTTAAGGGTGTGTGTGTGTGTGTGTGTGTGTGTGTGTGTGTGTTTATAAGAATGAGTATATAGTGAGTGCATGTGAGTGTGTGCATGTGTGTGTATTTAATCATAATCTTCATATGGGAGAAAAAATGTACTATTTCTACTATGAATCTGGCTATTTTCACTTGAAATGACAATCTCCAGTTTCACACACACATATGTATGTGTATACACACACACACACACACACACACACACACACACACACGTGTGCGAAAGCTAAACCATAGTGTTTTAAAATCTTCTATATTGATTTCCATAGTGGCTGGAATCTTCTATTTTTCCATCAGTAGCAATAAAGGCTATTTTTCCCCCAAAGTCTTACCAGCTGGGAAACAGCTGATATTAGATGGAATTTCAATGTCATTTTAATTTGAATTTCTCTGATGGGTAGAGTTGTTGAACATTTTAAATTTATTTACTAGCTAATTGTATTTCTCCTTTTAAGAACTGTCTAATCTATTTGTCCACTTATTAATTGCATTGGGTGGGGGTGTTTGATTTTACTTGTGTTCTCTATATTATATAATAACCCTATACTCAATGTTTAGTTAGCAAATATTTGCTCCCATTTGGCAGGCTGTCTCTTCACTGTCACACTGTCTTCTTATACTATTGGAATTCACTTCCTGAAGTCATGAAAGTTAAGTGAATAATGGAAATAGGTGTTCTGAATATCTCCAGGCCTACAGAAAGTAATCCAGAATTGATAGGCATTATTACTATCATATAAATACAAAATGTCAGAGGCCATCCTCTCTGAGTTGAAAGAAGAAAGAGAGAAACATGGATCTTATTTTGCAATGTTTTCAAAATTATGTGAAACTGTCATCTCTCATCACTGAACTTCCTTGTGCTGGCTAATTTTATGTCAACTTGACACAAACTATATTCATATGAGAGGAGAGAACCTTGAGCAAATGCTTCCATAAGATCAGGCTGCAGCTAAGCCCCTAGGGCATTTTCTTAATTAGAGACTGATAGGGGAGAGGCTAGTGTATTGTGGGACCATCAATGGGCTGGTGGTCCTGAGTGCTATAAGAAAGCATCTGAGCAAGCCATAAGGTGTGAGCCAGTAGGCTGCACTCCTCCATGGCCTCTACATCAGCTCCTGCCTCAACATCCCTGTCCACTTCCTATCCCGACTTCCTTCAGTGATGTACGAGGCTGTGGAAGTGTAAATCAAATAAATCCTTTCCTCTCCACCTTGCTTTTGGACATAGTGTTTCATTATAGCAACAGCAACCCTTATTAAGTCATTCCTTTTTTACATGAGGCACTAGTTTTTGAGGGCCACTGTATCGGTGAATAGTTAATCCACTCTGAGCACCTGACACCCATCAGACTTCTCTGGATTACTGAATCACACACACACACACACACACACACACACACACACACACACACACACACAGCAGCAGCAGCAGCAGCAGCAGCAGTAGCAGCAGTAGCAGCAGCTTAATTTTGATATGCCTAACTTGCTGGGCACCCCAAACTCCCCTATGGCTAGCACACCCCTCTGGAATTCCTGAGTCAATAGTTTCCTTCTAAGTCAATATTTTATCTTTGCTGTCTTGTTACTTTCTTGGCAGCCCCCCAATGGGGCTGCTTTCCCTTTACACCTGCAAGGCTGGATGATTTCTCTCCTGCAGCTCTTAAATCTGTCCTCTTCCTTGGTCCCTTGCCCTCTTGATCTAAAAGTCCCGCCTCCATCTCCCTGCCCAGCCATTGGCTGTAAGGTAATTCTGCTGGAAGAGACCCTCAGCATTTGGACATGCAGATTCCCTTGTGAATTTGGGAACTGAATTAAGACAAAGCTTTAGACCCCATCCCCAGCAGGTCACAATCTGCCCTATGTAGCTGTGTATACATCTCATTTATTCTTTGTCAATGCTACTTCTACAACTCACACGTGTGTCCTCAACATTGATGTTTCCTCCAGAATTGAAGCCATGTGTTGCTTTCAATACTTTACAACTCTAAGTAAAATTGCAATAAATATCACCATGTAGTCTCTCTCAAAAGGCAAGCAAGAGATTATCTAACGTACATATAAGTAGAATTGCTGAGTTATATATCAGACATATCTAGAGTCTTAATTTCCCTAGGCAGTACCAGATGCCTTCCAGGAGAGCCACGGTAACTCACCAGGATAATGAGGCTCCTGATCCTTACATCTCCACCAGCATGTGAAAGAAGAACTTCCTCTTCCATCTCTCAAACATTTGCCAGTCTGGTGAGTATAGTGGGCAAACTCATTGTTTCAATGTATGCTTCTCAACGTACTCAGCACATAAGCATCTCTTCTCTTAGTGTAGTTGTAATTTCAGGTTCTTCTTAGTCACAGAGATGTTTCCTTTTTCTTTTCCTCTGTTGGGAGTTCTACCTTTCTCTATTCATTTGAAGGGTGTTTTCTTGTTCTTGTTCTTGTTGTTGTTGTTCCTGAAACTTCCATAGATTTAAAGCAGTTATAATTTCTTACACATTGTTGTCAGTGTAACAGACTTGTCTGTAGTGCCTTCCTTGAGCAGGACACACTAATGTCCATGGACTCTGGGCCATCAGCACCTTGCTTTATGACTTATGCTTTCTGAAACTGTTGGAAGAGCTTTACCCTGTCCTTAGATCACCATTGCTGTCTTTACATCATCAAGTCATCATCCTACCTCACGTTCCACTGAGTGTGCAGTTGTGCACACTTGGTCTTCAATCCGCACGAAGTCCACATTCAACTGAGAAGCAACAATCCAATTTGGTGAATGGACAATGAGCCAGTTGTCCCAGTGTTGCTGCAGGATAGTGATGTGAGGCACACTCTTTGTCACACTTAAGTGTCTATGTATACAGAAGAGCCTGAGTTCTCTGTTCTGTCTTATTCTTCCCAGTCGTCTTTAGTTTGTCTGGGTGGGTATGGTACTCCTGTTTGCCACTAATTTTGATGTTACCCCTTTGATAGATATATTCATATCTAATAAGGTAAGATTTCCTTCTAGTTGTGCTTATAACTCATTCATAGACATTTTTGCTTCCATAAAATTTTAAGTATGTTTTTAGCAGAGTCTCTTAAAACTATGAGCAAGGGGCTTGGGATACATCTTAGTCATAGAGTGCCTGCTGAACATGGATGAGATCCTGGGTTTATTCCTGTTGTGGTTTGGATAGGTATGGCCCCCATAGACTCCTGTGTTTGAATGCTTTACCCTTAGAATATGACACTATTAGGAAATGTGGCCTTGTTGGAGGAAGTGTGGCCTTGTTGGAGGATGTATGTCACTGGAGGAGGGCTTCGAGGTCATATATGCTCAAGGTACTCCCTATGTGCACAAAGTCTCTTTCTGATGCCTTCAGATAAAGATACAGAACTCTCAGCTCCTTCTCCAACACCATGTCTGCCTGCATGCCATGCTTCTTGTCATGATGATAATGAACTAAACTTCTGAACCTGTAAGCCAGCCCCAGTTAAATCTTGTCCTTTATAAGAGTTGCCATGATCCTGGTGTCTCTTCACAGCAATGAAATCCTAACCAAGACAGTCCCTAGCATTATACATAAAAGAATCTGAATAGAAGTCTTTTTTATTGTATCCTAACTCATTTATGGATGAAACAGGATAATTTATTTTTCCTATATAACATTATCTCATCTAAAAGTAAATTGTTATATTCCATTTTGGATGTCTTTCATTATTATTTTAAAGGCTTTCTTCTTTGACTATATTGCTCAACTTTTTAGTAATATAATGAGTTCCTGTATATTTAATAGGTTTCATGCCAATAGGAATAGTGATTATTATCTTCTTTCTGACTGGCTATTGCTAATGCCTTGAAAAAAACACTGACTTTGTATGTAATACTTTTACTTAGTTTATTTACTGCTTCTAATACAGGGAATTAGGTTTTCTGGATTGCTGATCAAATGTGCGTAAGAAGATACTTCCCTCTGTCTATGTTAGTTAGCTCTTTCTAACTTAAGCTGAGATGACAAGGAGTTCCCTATACTCGGTGATGTACAACAAACCTCTCTCTCTCACTCACGTAACATTGGATAGACACTGGCTGCAATTCTGCTCATGATTCTATGTTTTTCCTCACCATGGTATATAAGCTGAAGACACAGCCCCTGTCAAGAACACATAGTTCCCACAACAGGGAAAAGCCCTGAGAGCCTGTGGATCTACACTGCAGCTGCTGAGGCCGCCACTACTTAGAACTGGAACACTGCCACTTCTGTTCCAGCCCATTGCCCCAAACAACCCAGTGGTTAATTCTAGAGAAAACCAGGTAAAAAGTGTTCTCTTCCCAGCGGACAGCTCTCCAAGACACAAGACAATGGGCAGTCAAGTGGAAGCTTGCAGAGATGCTGGGTAACTCAATGGAAGGAGGGCATGCCCCCCTTAACCTTTAATCTATCAGTCATCCCTCCAGCTCTAAAAGACCTCTCATGGCAGCTGGAAATGACCTCTCATGACAGCTGGAAGCATGCCTTTTCTCCTAAAGGGAACTATACTAAAGGATTAAGCACAAACACTTAGTTGAAATAAACTCTATCAAGTAAAAGAACGTAGCTTCAGGTAACCTAGTATTAAGGAAAAGAATTCTATCTTCCTAAGAGTCTTGAATATGCTTTTTTGTTGAGACTTATGAAATTTTGGTCTTGGTTGATTAAAAGTTGTATATTTTTCTTTCCTTCAGTTAGTTAATGCACGGACACACTCAGAAGTCTCTGTCATACTAGCCTTATCTCTTGCAGCTAATGTGGGTTTTATCACCCTACTATTTGATTTGTGGTTTTTAATGCATCATGTTAAACAAATTGGCCTATTATTGTCCTTCACATGTAATCCTTTATCTAATTTTAGAATACATAAAATAATTTTTATTGCACATAAAATGTTTGTGTGGGTTTTCGCCTTTTCACAATCTCCAAAACAATTTAAATTAGGTAGGAATTAAAGGGGTTGAAATGATGGCTTATAGGAAGGGTAAGAGCACTTGTCGCTCCTACACAGGACTCAGGTTAGGTTTCCAGCACCCACACGGCAGCACACAACAATCCATAGCTCCAGTTCGAGAGGATCCCACAACCCTCTTCTCACCTCCAGACACCAGGCATGCTTGTGGTACACATATATACATGCAGCAGAACACTCATACATATAAAATAAAACTTTAGAACATACCAAAATAAAGTTAAGATAAAATTTAATAGCCCTGGGCAGTTAGGAAGTTTCAAAATCACTAGAGTCCTATAGAAAGGTACCAAGTCTTTGTTGGTTCCAGTTATTTAGTTTACACTGATGTAGTTGCCTTATCTATGGAATTGTGCCGGTTTGGCATTTAATCTTTTGTCCTGTGAATTTATCCAATTTAACCATGTCTTTGAACTTACTTCTCTGACTTTCAGAGCGTTATACATGGGGCCTTTCAAGGGCAAATCATAACAGCATAAGGTACATTGTACATGGCCCTCAAGCTCCTTGTATACTCTCAATTTTTCATACATAGTAATAGCTAGCAGTACCACCTGGCAGAAATCCACTGCCAGTGGGGTTAAGGGCAGTCTCTACACCTGCTATTGTCTCTGTCCTTTCTGTTTTATGACAATGTTAGATTGCATTGGCGGCATAATCACCAAAATGCACCTATAAAAATTACCTAGTCCCCAACACCTATGCCCTGTTTCGATCTGCTCTGCTCGGTGGTGAGTCGGGAGGGAGGCACCTTACTTAGCTTTCCTGACTGTGAAAGGCATGCGAAAACAAGCAGAGACTTCCAGGTACACTAACCATCTGGCCGTGGCCCGGAAGCTCCCTGTGGGCTTTCAACGTTCTATAAATGATAACAATTAATAGGCACTCTCTGGCCTCTGGGATTTCTATCCATTTATTGTCTATCAAAGGGCATTTTAATCTAGCCCTCTCTGGTACATTGTTTTTATTTGCAACTGAACTCTTGGAACATGAGTTGTTTGCTCTGCTGGCCATTCCGCTGCCTTTACTCTCCCTCCCCCCCCCCCCCAGCATGGTTTCTGTTAAGTGTGTACATGTCGCTAAAGGCCTTGGAAATGTACTTTGTGAGAGAAAGGGTTTTTCTTGGTATTTTGTCAGTAGTGCCTTATTCCTGTTCCCTGTCTAGTGCGTGTTGTGTGTGGGCCCCGAGGATTCAGTGAGGCTGTTTCCTTTTGAGAAAGCTGTCAGACCACACAAATTAAATCCAGTAATTGAATACACACAGTCAAACAAGTTCAGCTAGTTCACATACATTTTCAAACAAATGAGAGGGGGACACTGGGCAAGGGTGTGTTGGGCGAGGTTGGTAGGCTTCTCTCCTTTCTGGTAAATGTCTTTAGTTCTCCGGGAGAATATCAAACATGCTTCAGGTGGCTGTAAGACTCAAATTAGTCAGCATATTAGTTGGAGGCAATCAACACAGACTCTGGAACAGTAAATAGAAACCATAAGGCAGCTTCGGTTGTACACAGACACGCTCCTGACCAGCACTTCAAAGCATCCTGTTTCCCTTATAAAGTCATCATTCTTCCAGAAAGAGAGATACGATCCGGCGCCATTGACTCAAATCTCTGTCGATAGGCATTCTGGGAGTTCACTCTGGGGGTTCCAGCTTTTTACTACCCAAGCACTATAGCAACATCCTCCATGCCCCTTAAGAGCTTCAAAGCAGTCAGGTCTGGCCTTTCCTTTTACTCAGAAATTGCCCCTTCCCCCAGACCAAGCCTTGGCCAGGGCTTGCTCTGCAGGCTGCTTCTGTATTCCCACTGTCTTCCTAAGGCCCTCCCCAGTCAGGCTGACCAAGTTGGAGCAGATGCCACCCAAGCTGTAAGAACTGGCTGCGATGCCAAAGGCAGCAGCAGTGAGGCACCGTCATCCTGAAGGCATGCGGCCCGTCAGGACTCTCAGTTTAAGGTGACTGAGGAAGCATGCCAGGAAACTGTGGACTGTTCTGTGGAGATAGACAATGCCCAGTCCCTTGGGCCTCACTGTTTCAGCAATGGGCCACTAACAGGGAGGCCTTGATTAGCAGAGAGGCCTCTACGTTCTCTCAAGCTTCACTTGGCTCTGTTACACTGTTGTGGGTTTTTTCTGCTGAGCTCAAAGACACTGTGGCCAGATCAGCTGAGCTATGATTTAGCCAGACTATTTGGATTAGCTAAATTCCTAGAACCAGCCATTTCTAGCCAGGTGTTTTACATTGTAAGGGCAAGATTAAAATTTCCCTGTGACATTCGCTTGAGCTTGCCCAGTTCCCACTGGGTATAGGAATTAAAAGTAACTAAGCCTACCCAAGCCTGAAACTGGGCGCCATGTAACACTTTATCACCCTGAAGCCTAAGAATTGGCATGCCCATTTTACAGCTAGACCTACTGAGGCAAATTCCCTAAAGTTATTTGCCCAGTCAGAAACCACGCTGAAATCCAACCCCAAGTTCATAGTAAGACATAACAATGTCCTTTCTTCTTCAACCCTTGTCTACATCTATACACCCAAGCCACCAAAGCTCAGTGTGCACCCATCCAGCCTGGTAGTCCTATCAAACAGCAGTTGAGCACACAGCCGACCATAGACATGAGTGTAAGGAACAGTTCTGAGGACAGTGACGAGAACAGCTGCCATTCCCGGAGCAAGGACTCGGTGCCAAGTATTGTGCACTTTGGGTGCTCCAGATGTGGCTCAGCTGGTAGAGTGCTCATCTACCATGTACAAGGCCCTGGGTCCAATCCTCAGGACAGCATGAACCAGGTGTGGTGGCACAAGCCTGTAATCCCAGCATTCTGCAAGTGGAGACCAGGAGGGTCACAAGTTCAAAGTTATTCTTGTCAACATAGCAGATATGAGGCCATTTGTGTGCTACGTGGGACCCGGTCTTAAAAACTGAAAAAGAAAGAAAGGGGGGAGGAGAGGAGAGAGAGAGAGGGAGAGGGATGGAGAGAGAGAGAGAGAGAGAGAGAGAGAGAGATCCTGTCCACGCAATTGTGCACAGTTCACCTGAGCTTTGGCCTCAGAGCTCTGGCCACAAATTTTGTACTGCTAACACGTCAAAGTCCTGCTCAACCATGGCCTCCTAAGTAGCTATCTTCGTCTAATAGGGACCTGGTAAAAGATCCTGACATTGGGAACTCTTAGATACATAGATTCTGCCTGTGAGGCTCAGAAGTATTCAGACACTAAGTTAATCATTACCTGCCACAATTCATCTGGGCTGTTTCTTGTCAGCGAGCAGATGCAGATGCTGGGACACAATTCCTCTCTGCCTTACATCATATTCTTTTATGATTATGCAGCCATAACTAATAAATGGGTTCTATTGCTAGGAGACAGCCATTTTTATAGAGTTGAAGATTATATAGATGCCTGACCTAAATCATCTGGAGAATTTCCTCTGTCTTTTCCATAATTTATCATCAGATTCCCATCCAGTTCACTCAGATGTAAGTTATGGCACAGATGATTCCTGTCCCCTGACAGACTGAAGAAGAGCAAGGCAGAGCTGAACTCTGTACAAGGCCCACAGACTCCCCAAACCTGAATTTTTCCTCTTTACCTTTCTGACAGGAAGAGAGCTGCTTGCTTCTCTCCTCACTACCCAAGGTCAGTGTTACAGTGGTGTGGGCCTGCTGTGTGCCAGTCTACATGAGAGCCAAGCTGGCAGCAACAGCACACCCAAGTGCCACAGCATTTCTGTTTCAAGTGACAGCAGGCTTTATGTAGGAGAGACAGCAGATTCTTGCTAGCAAAGACACAGTTCACCCCGACTCCTTTTTTTTTTCTACGGTTGATGCAAGGACCTGTTATTGATCCAGTAAATATCACTTTTCATTGGCCTGTATTAGGCAGGGTTCTTCAAGAAAACAGAACACACACACACACACACACACACACACACACACTATTGCAAAGAGTTGATAGCTGCCACTCTGGAAATTGGTAGTCTTAAAGTCTACTATTTATAATCTGAACACCCAGATAAGTAGATGGCATTGCTTTCCTCTAAATTCAAAGGCCCGAGAACAAGGAGAATAAATTGTGTCCATTCAAGTCCAAATCCAAAGGCTTAGAAAGTGAAAACGCAAAGGTATAAACTCTGTCTAGTTTGAAAGAGCAGGAAGCTGGCACACCAGCTCTCCCTCCCTCTACCGTTTCTTTTTATATAGGTATTCAACTGAATTGGCAATGCTCATCCCAGTGGGCGGGGCAATCTACTCTGCTCTGCCTATAATTAACTAGTGTTGTCCAGAAATTCTCCCAGACTCACCTCAACATTTAGTCAGCTACCTGGGCCCGCCATGGTCCTGGCAAGTCCTCACATTAAAATCAACCTGTGCACAGTCATTTCAGCTCTCCTTCTTCCTAGTGAGGCATTTTCTAAGTCTGCCTTTTGCTGACCAGTCTCATATCATCTTGCTGCTGCAGGCATGGATAAAGAGGAGGAAGAGAAAAGGTCAAGTTCACAGGGAACCCCACAACAAATGCTTACTACATGTCAGGAAGTCACTGTGTGGGTTTGAATGTTGAAGACTCAAAAGCACCCTGTGTTAAGAGACATGTTGACTTTGCTTGGCCCAATCTTACCTGAACACCCAACTCTTTTTGAGGACTGTTTCCAATAATTACAGCATGCTCCTGCTGCATGCATTAGAAAGCTGGTCAGGGGAGACATCTACCTGTTGTCTTGCTAGGTCTTTTTGCAACTTTTAAATAAACATATGAAATGTATGTAAACCAATTTTGAAAGCAGTCTTGAAAAGTTGCTTTCATACTGAGCTGTGTCTATTTGTCTATTCCTTGTGAAAGTTTGAGTAAAGCTGTCTTGAGACTAAGATATTGTGCTAATGGAATCTTTTAACATCCTCTTGGCCTCTGGACACTACATTCATCAAGTCATTTACCCTTGAGATGATGACCACTTGGGGAAAGGTGGCTTTATAGAATAATGATAATCCCTCTTCAGAAAGAGTCGAGTGCCACAGAGTAAATTCCATCTGATTAACTATCCTATCTGTCACGTTCTGTTCAAAGTTCTCAGTGCCTACAACATCTGGATCATATAGGTGATCTATAAATAATACTTGCTGAAGGGACACGTGGGTGAATGGAAGTGTCTGTGGGGAATAGTCCATTCTGCTGAATCTCAATCTATGTAAAATTTCTCATGGCTCTCTTCTCACTTATGAGCTTAGAAGTGAACCAGTACACCACAGACTATAAAGTAAAAGTGTTTATTACCTCTGTGGTCAGTTCCTCCTTCCACTGAGTCACTGTTGGGACAACACACTGATAAAAGGATAGGACTAACCATTTGACCTAGTCTAGCTAGGACTAAGCTGTGGGGTCAACTCTAGCTGCCAGTTCATTTTACTTACTTATGAAAGATGGGGGAATATTCCTTTACTCTCTCCCTGAAAATTGGTTAAAATAGTACCAGATGCCCACTCAGACATTGGACATGTGTTCTAACCCACATGAGGTTTAGCTAAGACTTAATTTTCTGTTAAGAGTTGGTAGTAGAAAACAAGACTCTGGATGAGAAATATCAAGTCAACTCTTGATCATCAAACTCTAGAACTTGTGTGAAAAGAAGTCTGAGATGGAATGGCTCTGATCACTTTCTGAGAAAGGCTGTTCACAGCCTATGTTTTCTGTCTGCAAATCAAATGTCCTTTACGTGTGCCAATGTCTTTATTCCAATGATCCCTTGTTACTTTCAAACTTTCCTTTCCATTTCTTATGCCTGCTCTACTTTTGCAGTCATAATTATGGGGGTGGGGGAGGTTTGTTCCAAGAACAATCAGAAAACAACCCGACCTATCAAATAACCACAATCATCATCATAAATCACCCTACCATTATTGTTACCCTTTAAAGTTGAAATGGGTGGCAAAGATCATGGTGGTTTTAAAAGAATTCTAGCAAGTCTAAAATCCTTGAGCAACACCAATGTTAAGTTGAAACAACAACAAAAAAAATTTACATTGTCTTTCTTTTACCAGATCTACTTCATAGCTCAAGCAAATAAGCTTGCAGGCACTTTTTTTGGAACAACTTAAATGGCAAGTTGGAAATCAAATGCTTTTGACACAATAGCAATTTTGATGAGCGAACTGCCGATGAATATACCATATGGATGAATTCCTCTTAAAGAGCATGTGGGTGTATTTAAGGAGAAGACATCTGGGGCAAAACATGTTCAAACTCTTTCAAAAGCCCAGATTTTTGCCTCTCCCCCCCAAAAAAAATTTATTTGAGGTAAGTCCAGATACCATGGACCTCTACAATGTCCAAGTCTACAAGCATAGGGAAGACTAGCGAGAAGAGACCCTTAAAGTTCAGCATCAGGGTAGGTGGCCACATGAGGCCACCCTGCTCATTTCCAGCAGTCCACCATAGTTCTCAAATATTCTTCAGCCACACAACTTTACTTATATGTTGAGTTATGATCAGGCCTTGTATCATGAGCTGCTATAGAGACATGTTTCTCTGACTTCAAAATGTAGCCTATTGCTATAATTTGAGCTTAAATGTGAGACTGTGTGAATAGTTCTTAACGGTCTTCATCTTGCAGGTTTTGATTCAATGCCTTAGCGTGCTGAGTTGTTGTAGTTCATCCAAACCCTCTCTGTGTTGTATAACACTTGGAGAGTTCCAGTGCCTTCAAAGTTTAATCTTTTAGTAGTGGCATTCTAAGGAAGGCTCAGATCTGCTCTGATAACACCATGTTTTTCCTACCATACCACAGTCTGACCTGCAACCATCCAGTCTGAACCAGTTTTTGAGATTGAACCCATTAGAAGGTCTGTGCTTTCTGTTCCTTCATCTCATTCACAAGTGGGCAGTCAAAATCATCACTTTTAGTGCCAATTTCTTTTGATTAAGGTCTACTCTGGAGCTCTTGCCTGATAACAAGCCTGTCCCCGTCATCTAAAAGCCGTCTTCCCAGACTCTAAGTAAGTGTCCTGAGTCCTCCACCATTAGCCAGATCACTTTCCCCAAGGTCCCACCCACCCTCTCCTTAACCATAATCATAAGCTTGTTGCTCATAAGGTAAATGGGAACAGACTGTGGCTCAACCATATTCTGGCTGAAAATAAAATCAAAGCAAATCAAGAAAGGATCAAGCTACACAGAAGAATGGAAAAGTAATGAAGCATTAACTCTAGTTGCTATTGATGCCAGCTAGGTAGAAAATGTGGAACATGCTTCCTAGAGCAGATTACGGCAAGCAACAGTAAAGGAACACTGCTTCTTTCTCTGTGCATCACAACTGAGAGTCTCAGCCAGCCATGTGTTAGTGATACCAGTGAGGTGGCACTTCCTCTCTCCTGTCCCAGTACCAATCTGATTTTGTTTGACACTTCTAAGTATATCTACACACACAAATTTAGCGAAAGCTAGACACATCCTAGCCCATCCACACCCAGGTGCTTTAGCATCCCTCAGTGCATGTGAGCCTCAATTAGTACATGCTAAATGAATAAGTATGATATTGGAATCTTTCAGCATTTCCTACTGTTTCCTCCTTGGAAGTGTGAGTGAGCGCCCACCATAGATTTTTCACAAAAAGCCATTTCATTAGCAAGTGAGCAAGATGCTAAGCCTACAAAATGTCATTCTCTGAGGTTGGTGAGTCACAGGGTCTTACTTTGTAAGCAAAAACAAAAGTTAATGATTTCTAGATTCCTGTATAAGATGTGTGTGTGTGTGTGTGTGTGTGTGTGTGTGTGTGTGCGCGCGCGCACGCAGGACTGCACACCCACATCCACATGAGAGGTAGTAGAAGAAGTTTATATAGAAAATTATTTTGTTCAACAATAATAATGGATTTGCATGCAGGGTCTTCCATGGTTTTTAATGCTTCTCAGAGAGTGGGTTGTTTTTTTTTGTCTTTGTTTTTTCCTTTTTGAACCACATAACTTGTGTGGAGAAGACTTGTCAGCTATCTCTGGAATCAAAGAGCAATAAAGTAACTCCCACCAGAAATTAAAACACAGAATAATTCTGCTGTCCAGAAACCAGCAAAGCTCTATCTCCAATAAACAACTGCCTAACCTTCTTTTGTCCATCCCAAAGAAATAGTATCTGATTCCAAAAAGCAGAAGAGAGTAAACTGAAGGACTTCTCCCCCATTCGTCTTTCAAATAAAAGATATAATGCAGGTAGGGCTAGTGAAATGGGTCAATGGGTCAAGGTTCTTATTACCATGCCTGACAACCTAGGCCAGTCTCTGGAACCCAGAAGTGGAAGGACAGAACCGATTGAGTAAGTCAATGTAACAAAGGATGTATTGCAAAGTCAATGTAATATGGAAGGCACAGTTTGGTAAGATCATTGTAAGTAAGTCACTTTGAATATAATATGTACTTTTTCACATTTCTGGAGCTTTCAGGGCAAACATCACAGTAACCCCTCGTTGATATTAGGCTATTAAAGTAGCATTGCTCACAATAGCCTCATTATGGCATCAGCTTAGGTATCTGTCAACAAATGGATGGGTGCAGACAATGCAGTTTGCAACCAGAGTGGAATTTTATTCAGCCATTAAGAACAAACCTGTGTTATTTGAAGGCCATTGGATGCACCCAGAGAGCATCTTCCTAAGTCAGAAACAAGTCAGATTCAGAAAGATAAGTGTAAAATGTTTTCTCTCACTTATGGATACTAGATTTTACATAAATTTATAAACTTGTATGTGTACATGGGGCCCAGAAATGGATGTAAGACTTGGGGAATGAATAGGAAAAGTAGGAAGTAAAAGTTGGGGAGACAGGGAGGGTGAGGTTGTCATACCAAAGTACATGGTATGTTGTGCAAAAATGTCTTTATGAAACCCTTCACTGTGCATAATGGATCTGTACCAATAAAAATGTTTAATTGTTCAGCCTCAAAGAACTCAATCTACAAAATGAAAACTACCTCACAAGGGGGAAATATGTTTATCCTTTGTATCTGAGAGGAAGGAACTTATATACAAAATTTTATATGTAAATGTTATATTAAAAACTGATAGTAAGAGTATAAAATGCAATGTGAGGCTCCATATCATTAGAATGCCTCTCTTAACAGCATAGACATTCATGGAGATGTATAGACTTTGGGTATGGTTAATTTGGGTGTGTGATGTTTATTTTATTCACAAGGATTTTATCAGCAAGTTAACTTTTTTAAAAAAAGAACTCTTACAATTTTTATAACTCAATACAACACAAAAATTAAAAAACAGTTCAATTTCAATAACTAAGCAAAGAATTTAGATAAACATTTCTTCAAATAAGGTATAGAAATATAAACACATGTACAGCTATTTAACATCACCATGCAGTATGCACATTAAAATCAGAATCATGCCTTTAGAGCAGTTATAATGGATATGATAGTTTAAACTCTCTTACATTATGGAGGGTACATAATTAATATAGACAACTATCAAAAATAGTTTGAAAATTCCTCACAATGGCAAACACAGACGTACCATATGATTGAGTAGTTCCATTTCTCAGTATCTGCCTAACAGAAATAAATACATCACACACACACACACACACACACACACACACACACACACACACATGACCATTTATTTAAAGAACATCATGTTTGATAGGTAAGAGTGGAAGTGATCTAAATGCCACCAACTGATGAAAGGATATTACTCATAGATAAAATAAATAAAGTACTGGTGCATCTGAAAACATTAATGAAGCTGAAAGCACTACACTAAGTCAAAGAGACCAGTCACAAGCCTACATTTTGAATGATGCCATCTGTGTGAGTGAATCCAGAACAAGCTAACCCAAAGTCAGATTAATGGTTATGTGAGTTGGAGCAAGAGGGAGGGTAGCTATGGCAAGTGGCCTCTAGTGGGCACAGAGTTTCTTTAGGGCAATGGAAATGTTATAACATAAATGGTGAGGGTTAACAATTCTGTGAGCATACTGTGAGCATTTAATTTAACTGCATGCTTTCAATGAGTAGATTTTATAGTGTGTGGTAAATCAAGATAAGACTATAAAAGTTTTATATGAACTAGAACTGACATTACAAGCTTTCAGTTTTCTGGAACTGCATTATTTGAGGACCTCCCATACTGGTTTTACCTCCAGAAGAAGAGTTCTCATGGTGAAGGTTTCCCTAAACCTTGTCCCACAGAGATAGGGCATAATGTGTATACACACAACCAAGCAACGACACAACTCTGCATCCATAGTCCTGTATAGACATAAGTCCTCCTAGTGATCTCTGAATCATTCAAAGATTAAAATCATTTCCTTCTATAGAACTTCACACACAGAGACACACACATACACATGCACACGTGCATGGCACATGCACACACTGAGGCAGAGGTGGGGATTGAATCGGAGTCAGAAGGTGGAGGTAAATTTTCTTCTGAGTCCAAACTAAAGAGAACAACAAAAGCTGGGCGTGGTGGCGCACACCTTTAATCCCAGCACTCCGGAGGTAGAGGCAGGCAGATTTCTGAGTTCGAGGCCAGCCTGGTCTACAGAGTGAGTTCTAGGACAGCCCGGGCTATACAGAGAAACCCTGTCTCAAAAAACCAAAATAATAATAATAATAATAATAATAATAATAATAATAATAGAGAACAACAAAAATGCAACAATAAAGCTAACCCAAGAATTCTAGTTATGTGGCCTTCCCCAAAGTCATGGCACCATCATTTAGAGGATTTGGCTTCAGTGTGAGGAATTTATGTTACACAAAATCTTGGGAGCATTGCTGAACAATGGGCTATTGAAAAAATATGTAAGCCCTCAATCTCTCTCTGTCTCTCTGTCTCTCTCTCTCTCCCTCCCTCCCTCCCCCCTATAGATTTTTATCTGTGAATCCAAACTATGATAGACTAGGTCTTCTCATGAAGCAAGACAGCTAATGAGATTTTTTTTATAATCCCCTCCATTCCTATTACCTATAATATTTAATGATTTCTCTTCAATTCTGTTGGCCCTGGCAATCCTTCCTCTGTTTTACTGTTGCTCACTTTTAGCTTAATAACCTCCTCATTCTATGCATTATCGCTCTAAAAATTTCAGGGAATAGCCATGTAAGAGAAATGCACTCTTTGAATGTAGAACAGTACATTATGTGTAGACTTTTCTATTATGTCCCATTTGTTCTGCTTGGACATCACTGGCTGAGCTCAGTGGCAAACTGAAAAGACCACAATGTTTTCCATTTGCCCGGACAGCTTATTTAGCAGATCTATAATAGTGTTTATTTTCTTTACCATTAGACATCACTTTGTGTGTTTGTACCTCAAACCAACTCTGAGTATCTGCCTACCAAATCTGAATTACACATCACAGTCAAAAAAAGGTGAACAGCTCAATATTCTGCTTTGTGTTTTAAGTCTTTTCTTAACCGAAAAGAGAAATAAAATTATCCACACATCTCTGGCCACCAAAATTTTGAGGGTTATTATTTTTAGTATCAACTTTAAGTTGTCTCATAGAATAATAAGAGTAATAATAGTAGGTAATTATTAAAATGGACCAGCCACTATTAAATAGTAAGTAGCAAATAGGAAAAGATAGATGTTTGATTGATGAATCAATGATGGAAGATAGATAGATAGATAGATAGATAGATAGATAGATAGATAGATAATAGATAGATAGATAGATAGATAATAGATAGATAGATAGATAGATAGATAGATAGATAGAGGTAGATAGATAGATAGATAGATAGATAGATAGATAGATAGATAGAGATAGATAGAGGTAGGTAGATAGATAGATAGATAGATAGATAGATAGATAGACAGACAGACAGACACATAGATAAAATTAGTTTGTCTAGTCCAAACAGTGACCCTAAGAAATAGGTATTATCATCCTCAATCTACAGATGAAGGAATTGAGGTAGAAAGAGCTTAAGAAACTTATCCAAGAGCACACAACTTGTAACTGACATGACCAGGAATTTAACTGAAGAATCTGGTTCCCAAGCCATAAATTAAAGTGCCATGTAGCTGGGGCTTAATAACCTCTTTACGTAATTAACACAGGACAATGAATGAAATTCATGACAGAAAAATTCCATGTACTCATCCCAATACATCTTTTCCAGGCATAGGAACTTCAGGGAGCTTCCCAAGCCTATAAGAATAAAAAGGCCATTGTTCTGCCATCCCTCCCCCTGCTTCTCCCCTACCTCCTCCTAGATGGAAAGGTAGAAGCTCATTGATACCAAGATGTTTATAGAGAGAAGCGTGCACTTGTAAAGCTAGCCTGTTCCCAGGAGCTCAGACATCAGTCTGTAACACATAAGATCAATGAATCTTTGATTCATCACAAGCATATGAATAAAACAGGATTCTGATGATTGAACAGATATGGGTAGTGTATCTTCAGGAAATGGTAGTTTGGAACTCAGTTCTAACATTGCTTTTTAATCTTATCTGCTCTTGGTTTTGGCTTAAGGTTGGGGAGTGTGATTAAAGTTGGGATTCATTAATTACTTTTAAACTCTCTGTGTAGTTTCCTGATCATTAATCAGACAAATTAACCAGGCTGCCCTTCCTTGATTTCTGAGTCAGACTCAATACTCACAGGTGCAAACATTTACACGTTTGGAATGAGGAGACGTGGCACTCTTCTTTGTTCAGCGATCATGGTTTCTTGGGTTCTTAGGATTTCGGTCGGTAGCAACAGGTCCCCACAGAACAGTGCACTGACATGTCTAGAAAGTGAAGATGAGGTCAGCTGAGGTAACTGCCATCAGGTGAGGGGAACAAACATCTATCGGGCTTAGTCACCAGTTGGGAAATCTCAGCCTGGTTTTCAAGGGCCAAGGAAGCCAGTTTGTAGACATTTGCACATTAAACTGTCCCAACAGCACCCTGAGGGGGCTTAATAATCTTTAGTAAAGTGAGAGAAAGCAGAGCCAAATTTGAGTCAAATTGTTTTCCATCTCACCTGCCTGTTTAACCATTGCCACACCCCTAATTAAACATACATGAAATAGAACCTTTTGTCTGGAAAATACCTTTCTAAAAGCAGTTTAAGCCATTCCAGCATGCTCAATAGGCGTTTTATCAGTACGGATCCAAAAGTATTTCTCTCCAGTTGAGGTTTAGGAATGAAGTTTCATTTGTCAAATATCCCCCTCAAATGTAGATAAAGGATGATAGGCAACAGTTCTAACAGAAGTGACCCTAAGTTAGTTTATGTTCATGTTGACGTGTTTTGCTGAAACACCATTATGCTCTAGTAATACATGCTGATTGTAGATGTTGCATAGTGTTTCTGATCTCCATCTCAGGGACATTACCCCATTCAACCACCTGGGTGACCTGAGATAGGCAGATGGAGAGAGACTATTGCTCCCCGCTTCACAGAATGAGAACTGAGGCTTTGGCTGCTAAGTAAGTACCCTAGTGAGTCTTGGAAGGCACCTGCTTGATATCTGTATTCATGGTGTTCTCCTTATTTCCTCTTTAATTAGAATTTTTATTATAAGTATATACTCACCACTAAAAAGCGAGTTTCGTTATGGCATTTCAAAACATAATGAATTTCTGTTCTTGTCCTGATTCTACACTGCTTTCCATGCATCTGTAATCTTATTTATGTGTGCAAGAGTAATGTTGTTATCAATCTTTCATATAGATTTCAGAATCTCAAGACAGGCCATTTTGACAGATAAACGACAAGGATGGTCAGCGTATTGCATACTATAATCTCAAGTTTTAACATCTTTTGCAGGTACAAGAACATATGTGGCATTTCAGAATGCAAATTTTAGGATATGACTCACAAACAAGAAAGCAGACTAGTAGTGTGTTTCCACCCAATGAAATATTGCATATCACTCAAGATAGCCTGTGCTAAGAGTCTGTTTCCACCCAATGAAATATTGCATATCACTCAAGATAGCCTGTGCTAATAGTCTGTTTCCACCCAATGAAATACTGCATATCACTCAAGATAGCCTGTGCTAAGAGTCTGTTTCCACCCAATGAAATACTGCATATCACTCAAGATAGCCTGTGCTAATAGTCTGTTTCCACCCAATGAAATACTGCATATCACTCAAGATAGCCTGTGCTAAGAGTCTGTTTCCACCCAATGAAATACTGCATATCACTCAAGATAGCCTGTGCTAATAGTCTGTTTCCACCCAATGAAATACTGCTTATCACTCAAGATAGCCTGTGCTAAGAGTCTGTTTCCACCCAATGAAATACTGCATATCACTCAAGATAGCCTGTGCTAATAGTCTGTTTCCACCCAATGAAATACTGCTTATCACTCAAGATAGCCTGTGCTAAGAGTCTATTTCCACCCAATGAAAAACTGCATATCACTCAAGATAGCCTGTGCTAAGAGTCTGTTTCCACCCAATGAAATACTGCATATCACTCAAGATAGCCTGTGCTAACAGCAGAACTGAAACATACAAAGGCTGAAACAAAGAAGCTGATTTTCAAGCCTGCCTTTTCTATAAAATAAAATCTGTGTAGATGCTTATACAAGTTATAGAAATATATGAAACTGCTCTAGTATTGCAAAAATACATTTAAATGTAGGAAAACAGTAGAGGCTAAATTCAGACCATAATAATCTCCCCTTATCCCTACAGAATATGTTCTAGGACCTTCACTGAATGCCTAACGCTACAGATTTATTGAACTCTATATTTACCAGGTTTTTTTTTTTC
This sequence comes from Mus minutoides, assembly GCA_902729485.2. NCBI lineage: Eukaryota > Metazoa > Chordata > Mammalia > Rodentia > Muridae > Mus > Mus minutoides. The sequence goes on along the minus strand of LR749556.1, from coordinate 2,004,871 downwards.
CTAAGCACACATACTTAAGGTAAAGTTTAATTCATAAACTAGGCACAGCAACACCACATCTTCAGATAACTTGGGAGCCTTTCAAGAGAACATGAAGCTTCATCAGGGACTGACTGATGGCAGACTGACAGCATCCAACGTGCCGGTGCATGCAGATCAACACTGGTGCCTGAGTAGAGGAAGGGGGAGCACACAGTAGGGCTGCACAGGAGATAGACAGCAGACCACCTTGCAGTATCTCTCACTCTTTGCTAATACCTTGTGCTGCCTGAGCACAGGATGTGGGGTGTGCTGCTGCAAACTAGAAAGGGCAAATAGGGGTTGACCAGGAGGAGAGGGAAGCAGAGGCCCCTGAGACGTTTCCGTGGAATCGAGGTTTGTCCCCCATGTTCTACCCTAACACAGAAGCAATTTCAGGGATCAGCCATGGGGACAGATTGAATGTGGGCCAGCGAAGAAAGCTTCCCTCATGCTAATCCTGTGAAGGAATTACTCAGGCAGATTGCCACCCTGGAAGTATTCTATCATTTGTCATAGGTGAGTTACACAACTCAGTTAGTGATTATATGACCAGCATAGCTGCTATGCACGCAGGGAAGGCTCAAGGTTGTTTCTTGTTCCTGCACTTTGGTTTAAATGGAATCAGATTCATTCATTCCTCATCTTGGTGTTAAAAAGGAAAGAAAACATAAATTCTGCCCCCTCTCCCATTTATGTAAAAAGCTGCCATCCAGCTCATTCAGCGCATGCTGGGGCCCCTGTGTTTAACCTTGGTCCAGTGTTTAGATTTATAAAGTGTGAGATCATTGTCAGTTTCATTTATCTCTGTTATTAAATTTACTGGGCCTCCTCCAAATAACATTATATCTTCTTATCTAATTCAAATAAATGTCTTACTCATAGCTGGGATGGAGATGGTGAAATCTCATCGTTAACTCAATAATTGAGATAATCTCATTGTTTTGTTTTCCTAATGGAATCTTGATTTGATTGTTCATGCCTGAAATTCTACTCAGTTTCTTCAAACTTCTCTTTAAACTGCTATTCTGGAGAAGCCTACAGTTTCTGAAAGAATGGGTCCATCCTGCTCTGTCTTCAGCAAGCACCCATGGCTTGGATTTTAGAATAATGCTTGATGCTACTGGTTAAGACAAAGTGTCCTAAGGAAAACCTGTAATCTCCAATGGAATGATGCTGGGGCTGGGTACATCAATCACCCCAGGGCAGGTCCCATGTCCAGGAGAATTAGCCAACAAACAGTGAACTCCTTGATGTTGCTGTTCCCCCTGCCCCGTTTATTTATTTTCGTTTCAGGGTGATATATTTTATTTTTAGGTTTGAGGCATTTTGTTGTTGTTGTTTTTTGTTGTTGTTATTGTTTGTTTTTCTTTTTGTTTTTGAGAAAGAACTTAATGTTGGGTGAGTAAAAATATGATCAAACTACATTTAAATTTAAAAATTGTTTTAAGTAATAAAAATATTAAATTAAAAAGAAAGAAAGAAGACTAATTTGGTTAATTAGAGCCACGGGGTCATAGGGTTAACCTTTGTTACATGTTAAATTTCATAAAAGAAACTGGAGGTTAAAAAAAGAAAGAAAGAAAGAAAGAAAGAAAGAAAGAAAGAAAGAAAGAAAGAAAGAAAGAAAGAAAGAAAGAAAGGACTAACTCTCCTAGTGATGTAGAGGATAAAGGGTTAGTAGGTTTGAGTCAGAGTCCCGTGGTGATATGACCTCGGTTTTTACATCACTGAAATCTACATCATTAACCATGGCTCTGTAAAGATACAAAATTTAGCTGAGATTTTCTTCACTCTCAATTTAGGCCAGGTGCTCTATAGTAACCATTCTGATCTTAACTAAGTAAAGGACTATCTGTTTAACTTGATTGAACATAGCGATTTATCATTTAAAGATTCAGACTGAGGACATGGGGAAATACTTCAATCAGTAAGGTGCTTGCCAAGCAAGCATGAGGATCTGAGTTCAAACCCCAGAAGCCACATTAAAAAACAGAGCCTAATGTAGTGACATTCACATAACTCCAGCACTGGAGAGGTGGAGAGTAGTGGTTCACTGGCCAGCCACCCTACTCTACTCAGTAAATCCCAGGCCAGTGAGAGATGCTGTCTCAAAATAACCGTGTGCAATAACCAAGTGATCCTCTGACCTCCATAGGCACAGTTGTGCATATGAACATCCACACTCATGTAAACCCACACAAATAGACACGCGCGCGCGCACACACACACACACACACACACACACACACACACTTGAATCAAGTCTGTAAAAAGAGATTTTCTTTCTGCTACAAATAAGCGCGCACGTGCACACACACACACACACACACACACACACACACACACACACATTTTTTTCCAATTTTTTATTAGATATTTTCTTAATTTACATTTCAAGTGCTATCCTGAAAGTCCCCTCCCCCCTCCCTGCTCCCCTGCACACCCACTCCCACTTCTTGGCCCTGGCGTTCCCCTGTATTGGGGCATATAAAGATTGCAGTACCAAGGGGCCTCTCTTCCCAATGATGGCCAACTAGGCCATCTTCTGCTACATATGGAGCTAGAGACACGAGTTCTGGGGGTTCTGGTTAGTTCATATTGTTGATCCTCTTCTAGGGTTGCAGACCCCTTCAGCTCCTGGGGTTCTATCTCTACCTTCTCCATTGTGGGCCCTGTGTTCCCTCTTATAGATGATTATGAGCATCCACCTCTGTACGAGACAGCTATATCAGGGTCCCTTAAGTAGGCACTAGCTGTCCTATGCCATAGTATCTGAGTTTAATGACTGATTATGGGATGGATCCCCCTGGTGGGGTAGTCTCTGTACGGTCCATCTTTTCATCTTAGCTCTAAACTTCGTCTCTGTAACTCCTTTCATGGGTATTTTGTTTCCTATTCACAGGAGGAATGAAGTATCCACGCGTTGGTCTTCCTTCTTGATTTTCTTGTGTTTTGCAAATTGTATCTTGGGTATTCTAAGTTTCTGGGCTAGTATCCATTTATCAGTGAGTGCATATACAATGACTTCTTTTGTGATTGGGTTACCTCACTAAGGATTATACCCTCCAGATACATCCATTTGCCCAAGAATTTCATAAATTCATTTTTTTATTTTCATTTATTTATTTTTTTAATAGCAGAATAGTACTCCATTGTGTAAATGTACCACATTTTCTGTATCCATTCCTCTGTTGAGGGACATCTGGGTTCTTTCTAGCTTCTGGCTATTATAAATAAGGCTGCTATGAACATAGTGGAACATGTGTCCTTTTTACCAGTTGGAACATCTTCTGGGTATATGCCCAGGAGAGGTATTGCTGGATCTTTCAGTAGTACTATGTCCAATTTTCTGAGATAACGCCAGACTGACTTCCAGAGTGGTTGTACAAGCTTGCAATCCCACCAGCAATGGAGGAGTGCTCCTCTTTCTCCACATCCTCGCCAGCATCTGCTGTCCCCTGAATTTTTGATCTTAGCCATTCTGACTGGTCACACACACATTTGAATCAAGTTTGTAAAAGAGATTTTCTTTCTGCTTTACTGCCATTCTGCACCTAGAATATTTGTATCTGAATCATTAGCCTTATCTATGTCTCTCATAGTACAAACCAATATCTAAGTTAATTTTACTTGATTTGGTTCCATTTTCTTGGTGCCCTTTTTTTTAGATCTCAAGGATGGGTTTCTGGATCTAGGTGAGGCAGTTGACTGTCCCCAGTGGTTGTTTCAAGTGAGCATACCAAAAGAGAGCATTTGAGGTTCTCAACCAAAGCAGACAGCAATCCTGGTAACCAAGGGCAACAGCCTGTGCTGCTAGACAAGACCAAGATGATGGAATGAAACAAGCATAGACACTAACCCCAGCATCCTGAGCTCCCTTGTATGGGAGCTTTACAGAGCTTTCTCTCTGTCTGAAAAGATCTTCGCTGAATTCTCTCTTCTCAAGATTAAACCCAATCCATCTCAGCTTGGCTCACCTTCTCCAAGGAACCTTTGACCCTGCCAAGTAGTTCTGAATCTGCTATGCACTCCCTCAGCACCCTCAGCTAGTCCTTCTCAGATGGGTCGGTCACTGCTCTGGCACGTGTGCACCTTGTCATTATTTGGTTAGAGAACACCAGCCCTCCAACAACACAATAGAAACTTCAATTGTTACCATATATGAACCATGAGCGATTGTATACATTGTGAGCTGCTTGCTTTGTGGTCCACAGCCATCTCATAAAAAAACAAAAACAACAAAAAATGCCAAAACAAAACAAAGCAAAACCAAATTCATAGTATGATCAGTTATCAATGACATCCCTTCTTCCAATGTCTGTTGATGACCTGTCACACAAAGAGCCCCACCCAGAAATCATATTGCCTTTCTCTCAGAAATAAGCCCACATGATATTTTATAGATACAGAAAACTGAAAGAAAATAGCTATAAAAGGTGAAAATACAAACAAGAAAGGAGACATCAAATCAAACTGGAGTTGGAGAAGTGGCTAACAGAATGTAGACTACATTCACCACTGGAAACAATTTGCCTATGCAGTCAGACAAACTCAGTGAAGGCAAATTCAGGTGCAAGAATGTGCAAAGTGAATACGAGAAAATAAAATAGGTGGTGATGTCATAGAAGGAAGGATGTATCTGAGTTTGGTTTCTACTGCTGTGACAATCATCATGACCAAAACAAACTGGGGAAGAAAAGCTATGTTTCAGAGTACAGTTATACCCCACAGTGAAGGAAGGAGCCTGGAGTTAGGAACTGAAGCAGAGGCCATGGAGGAACACTGCTTATTGACTTGCTCCTTGTGACATGGTCAGATTGCTTTCTTATATAATCTAAGACCACATGCCAGGAGTGGCACTGCCCACAGTGGGCTGAGCCCTCCTACATCAGTCATTCATCACCAGAATGCGCCTCAGACTTGCCTATAGGCCAACTTAATGGGAACATTTTCTCAATTAAAATTTTTTCTTCTAAGAAGATCTTGCTTATGTCAAATTGACTTTAAAAATAAACTGTAAACAAATAACTAAAAAGAGCAAACAGAAAACATTAGGAGCTGATCCCAGCTTAGAGGAGACCATTGCCAGTATGTATAAATAATACTTGTTCCATGTTTTAAGTGACATGAATGTTCAAATGACTGTTCATAAGTGTTGTACCCTAATATCCAGTATTTCTAATGTTGTAAGTTGCTGTGCACTAACTCAATCAGCCTTTCTATATTTTCATTTCCCCTGCATTTACTGCTGACAATAAGAGATTTTCCAAAGGTCACAGAACAACTGTGGTTTTCCCAACTACAGTGGTCACTATACTGCTCACAGTTATTTTTATGGTCCTGTGCCACTGTGCAAAGTGAGGAATGCCTTATACTGATTATCAAGTAATTGCCAGGAACATGGTACATGGTCTCTACTACATGTTCTCATAATAAATAATTTCATGTTTGAATGTGAGTGAGTAAGTGAGTGAGTGAGTGAGTGAGTGAGTGAGTGAGTGAGTGAATGGATGGATAAAAATCTAGGTAGATTTTGCCTATATTAAAATACTGGAGATAAATATTTTTATTCTTCCTGATCAATATAATTTGCCACAGCTCATCCATCATCTGAGGGCATGGTACATATAGACCCACTCTGTGCCCAAATTAATCTAATAGCCATTATAGTAGCCCTAAAGCCAAAGTCAGCTCCTTGGCCATCAAGTCAGTTCTGAACTTAACAACTGGATATTCCGGGCCAGGCCCAGATCCAGCTGGTTACATCCAGTATTAATGTTCTTGCAGTCTGGAACTGGGAGAGGAATTCAGATACTCCTAGTCTTCAACTATAGCTGTTAAGCATAGGGGTTATCTTAAATAAGTGAAATTTACTACATCTTTGCTCCAGCTTTTATACTGCCTCATCCACTCTAGATTTCTTAAAACTGTTAAAAAAATATACAGACTCTATGCTCATTTTCCACAATAAAGAATAGCAAAGTAGCCAAGAGGTCAACATTACCATGCCAATTTTTCAGACTCCATGAAGGGATTTTCAAAGTAGTTGAATACATCCTTCTTCTAATATTTACTCCATACTTTTATCACAGTAGTATTGTTGGAAATGTTTCCAGGAAGACACAACACAAAGGGGCCAGTAGTCTCTGGCCATACTGCCTCCAACATTCCTGATTTTTCTGAAGCTAAACAGGGTCATGCCTGATGGACACTTAAATGAGAAACAAAGAGGACAGTATTCCCACAACTTGGAGGTATCAGATAGCCAATCTTATTAAGACATCCCCAGGAAATACCCAAAAAGCCAACTTATTTTTCCCTTTCTCCTGGACTACCTCTCTAAGGGAGTTTTTAAAAACTGAATAGCCTCTTTCCAAAGACCTTTAGTAACTGCTCCTTCTATGGGTGTATTGAAGTTTTTATTCAGATATGTTGTTCATGGACCATCTCTGATGGTCTGATAGGAAATAGTGATGCTATCACTGAAATATCTCAATGTTTAGCTCTAATCATGTAGCCTAAAGTTTAGACGGGAATTCTCAATCTTCCTTTAAAAAAAAATGGCACTCATTCACTTAACACTTACTGCGTTCTTCAACCTTTTCTAGGAATCTAGATGAATTGTGAGAATCGAATACATGTCTAGGCTGACCTGAAATTCAGGCAATATACAGGGGAGCAGAGAAGATATCTGTCATTAAGCTCATACCATGTGCTATTAACATACAAGAGGGAAAAAAAGGAGATCTCAGAGAAACCGTGGCTCAAAAGAAGGGACCAAGAGAGAAGAGACATCCTGAGCAAAACCACACTGGAAATGTGTGTTTGCATGGATGGATAGCTGAGACCCATTCCAGAGCATTGGAGAAGATTGCCATGGTCAACATCAACTGTCAACTTGACACAAACCTCAAGTCACCTGGGGAGAGGGAACTTCAGCTGAAGAATTGCTCAGATTACATTGGCCAGTTTCCATGTCTGTGAGGCATTTTCTTGATTGCTAGTAGAAGAGCATGCAGCCCATTGTGGGCAGAGCTGTCCCCAGGCAGATGGTTCTGCCCTGTGAAAAGAGATAGAAGAGAAAGCAGAGGGGCCACTAAGTAGGCAGCAGTACTCCATGGTCTCTGCTTCAGTTCCTACCTCAAGGTTCCTGCATGAGCGCCTGCCCTGACTATCCAGAGTCATGGACGAAGACAGAGAAATGTAAGCTAAATAAACCCTCTTCTCTTCCAAGTTCCTTTTTGGTCACAGGATTTATCGCAGCACTAGAAAGCAAACTAGGACAGGAATAAATCTGATACTACAGCTGATGGTCTGTGGGGAAAGACCCAGGGAAAATGCCACTAGGGAGACTAGGAAGGGTCCTCCCACCCCATCTGCCTCCTGCTTGCAACAGACCTGGACCACAGTTCGGGCTTGCATCCACACCTCTGTCTCTACACATCTCTGACCTTGGTTTTTAGTTGCTGCTGAATCCCTCTTCCAGACGCTTTCTCTGAAAACGACTGTTAATGCTACAGTCTCCTCCCTCCTTGTCTACTGCTCTGAAGCAGGGGAGTGTGGGCAAGATGAGGATTGGGCCATGACACAGTGCATACAGTTATTGGATCTTTTTCTTTTGCTGTTTCAGGCTTTCGAATCACATTATCATCCCCCCCCCCTTTTTTTTGACAGGGTTTCTCTGCATAGCTCTGGCTGTCCTGGAACTCACTCTGTAGACCAGGCTGGCCTCGAACTCAGAAATCTTCCTGCCTCTGCCTCCCAAGTGCTGGGATTAAAGGCTTGAGCCATCACTGCCTTTTTTCTTTTTAAGTTTGTTATAGCACATAATTGAGAAAACACATGTCTTGGTTTCTGTTCTATTGTTGTGAAAGAGGCACCATGATCAAGGCAACTCTTATAAAAGACAGCATTTGTTTTGAGGATTGCTTACAGTTTCATAGAGTTAGTCCATGATCACCATGGTGGAAAGCAGATGGGCATGGTGCTGAAACAGTAGATGAGGACTTTACATCCTGACCCACAGGCAGCAGGCTGAGAAAGAAAGACACTCTGGACCTGGCATGGGCTTTTGAAACCTCAAAGCCTACCCCCATTGACACACATCCTCCAGTAAGGCCACACCTCCTAACCCTTCCCAAACAGTGCCACTCATTGGGGGCCAAGCATTCAAATTTGTGAGCTCACTACACTCCATATGTTTGATCGGAGTTTCTTATTTGAACCCATAGCTTGCCAAGTAGGCTAGACTTGATAGACTTAATGTTGTGCTTATTGCAGGCTGCGATGCTCACTCAGAATTTATGTGGGTGCTGAGAATTCAAACTCCAGGCCTTGTGCAGCCCACTGAACTCTACCCCTAGACCCCTAGGATATTCTCAAATAATTAAGTATAAGACTTTTTTGACTATTGAGTCCAGCTATTTGAGTACAGGGCCTCTTTAATATTTCTACCTTTTTAACTGCCAGGTTCAGAGACTAGGTTAAGATGGTATATCTAAATCATATTTCCTTCTGAGCCTCAATTTTTTTACTAGTTTAAGAATCATGGCAGCATTATCCCTCATAGGACTACTAAGAGAGATAAGTTTGTGTAGCTGGATTTGCATACATTGCATCATTGCAGGGGCATCACCTTACGAGGATGAAATGCTACCCCTCATATATACATCATATATATATATATATATATATATATATATATATATATATATATATATATAATAAGCTCTGTGTGTGTGTGTGTGTGTGTGTGTGTGTGTGTGTGTGTGTATGTGTGTATTCTATGACTCATGCTTTCTTTTTTACCACTAGAACAAATTCTTCCATCAATTAGGACCCTTTAAGGGTAGAGTCTCTGTGCTAGGGTAACTCTTTTAGCTTAATAGCGAAATATGAATTATATACATTAGCTAATAATGTATGTACTACAGGTGGATCCTTCCTCCATGAACTGCATAGCTCCAGTGACTAAGAAACCAATGCAAAGTCAGGTGGAGTCCAGCAGTTTTACTATTAAAACAAGATTCCACAGAAGTGGTGTTGGCTTTGATGGAACTCGTGGCACATGGCTTTATTTATTTACTGTCTGGGTAGCAGACACTTTTATATTCATTACTCTGTAAATATTTATGATCTCAACATAAAGGACCCAATCTTAAACATTGCATGTTTGACACCAGTTTATGCACCATGTGTATATATGTTTTGGACTTCTTAATATACTTCTCAAGTGCTGGCACAGTCCAGCCTCTGTGCTAGAGGTTGGCTAGGGATGACCTCATCTAGCCCTCATCCATACATTGCCTACTACTTCTTCTTGACAACAACACATAGGATTGGAGCTGGGAAGATATTCCCTAAATTCTCTCATCTGCTGGGATGGTGGCAGAGCCAGGATACAGGACCAAATCTCTGTTGTCCTGACTGCAGTCTCCACAGAAGAAGCCGCACCACCTCACTCTATTAGATGTAGTAAGAGAGAACACAGACCCCTCCCCCCCAGGAAGCCACATCACCTCTTGCTGCCTGTTTTCTCACTGGTTAGATAAGGATGATAATCTCTCCTACTCTGTACAGCAGTGGGTGAATTAAATGAGATAATACGTGGAAAGCAGGCACATAGAACCAGCAGAGATCCACGCACCCACGAGGAAGTGGACCTAACCCCGCTCAAACAGCATACCTAACTTTCTGGGAAAGAATTTTCCTGGCAGCTCTGGTCTGTTTGTATCCAAGGTCATGTTCCCTAACCAGCTCCACCCCTTTGTCTTGGCTTTCTCACATGGAAGGGAGATTTTTCATTCTCATTACAGCTTCCTTTCTCAGTATTGTTTGATTCCTTGCCAAATAAATAAATAAATAAATAAATAAATAAATAAATAAATCGTATCTCCCTCTCTCAGGTTCTGTTAATCTGTGCTAAATAATGCAACAGATCTCCAGAATCACATGATGCTCTGTTCCCAGCCTTCCTTGCATAGATATGAACTCGTAAGGAAATCTCATCAGATGGGATCACATCACCACTGCAGCCACACCCTGTGAAGGCCACACACCATGCTACTACCATGCTTCCTCTCCTGGTAGCCTATCTCTGCCTTTCCAAATGTCTTCTCATATAATCCATGCCTGGTGAAGATGTGGTTAGAAAATAAGCTGGATAAACACACTTCCTGGAGGGAAACCGTGGCTCCGTCAATTACTGTTGGGATGATCATCTTCTTCTAGGAGAGTTCCTTGGTCTTAATACCACTTGGGTCTCAAACTTAAACCACCATTACTTAGCATATACCTAGTTCAATAAAGTATTCCTACTGTTGCATTAAACTGGTAGTGAGTTCTGGTTTTGAAAGGTGAAACGAGTCACATCCAAAGTCCCACAGGCCAAGAGTTGCGGAGCTGGGGCTGGGACCACAATCTTTCACATCTCCTTGTTCATCACACTCGTGCACCACGTGCTCAGTAGTCAACTGAGCATGATTAGGACATGGGGGATCCTCCAAATGGACCCCACCCCCACCCCCACCACCAAGAGCACTTTGACCAATTTTCACTCTAGACCTGACCTCAACTGAAACTAGTCTGTAAAAGCATAAGGATAAGGATACTAACCGAAGCATGGCTTGCGATGGCGCAAGGCCAAACCCAACAAAAGTGCCCACCCACTAAGGTCCAGGGCACCCGCGCACTGTGGTGTCTGTGCAACAGTTAAACAAGTGAGAGAGTGTGTTGAGATGCTGCTCCCAAGACCTACAGCTAAAGAAAAAGGAAAAAACAGAAACCATAGTTCTGCACAGATCTGGAATCCAGCAGCAGCAGCAGCAGCAGCAGCAGCAGCAGCAGCAGCGGCGGCAGCGGCGGCGGCGGCGGCTCTCCCCTTCCCCACCCCATCCCAGACGTCATGGACAGAAGAAATAATATTGCTATACTTACCTGCTTTGATTGTTTGAATCTCTGACCTAGATGATTTCCAGTTTAAAAAAAAAAAAAAGAATACAAAAAAGATGGTATATGCAGCCCTAAACAAATGAATGTTTTGTTTGTGTACAGTTTTTCTATTACATGAATGTTACTTTTTTTAACATTTTAGGAAGTCATCAAACTAGCCAATATTCACAGATTAGTGGAGAGCAGTCAGGCTTATTCTGAAAGGTCTTCCCTAGTAGGCAGAAGAGGCAACAGCAAAGCAACTCTGAGGTCTGAAGAACCAGAGATCCAAGCCAGGTCTCTCGCCTATCACCGGCCTGGGCCAAGCCAGGTCTCTCGCCTATCACCGGCCTGGGCCTGGGCCAAGCCAGGTCTCTCGCCTATCACCAGCCTGGACTTCCAGTCTGTTTCTTCATCCCTGAAATGGAGTGACACTGTCTATTTCTCAGGTTGGAGAATTTATCAAGTGAGATAAAAAAAAAAAACAAAAAACAAAAAAAACCCAGCACGTAGTAAACGTTCAGTGACAGGGCTTTTGGAGTTGTTAATGCCAAAGCCAGGGAGGGCTCTGGGAAGCAAACAATTCGAGAGCTAAATGGTAGGGGGAAACGCTGAGGAAGAAAGGAGATGGAATCCCTGCAGACACACCGGGAAGAGATAGAAACAGATCCAGGGGACCTCCAAAGTTCATCATTGCAGTACTGGCCCAAGGCTTTGATTTAAATAAGGGCAAGACCACAACGAAGCCGTCCCGGCCAAGGTGTGGTCCAGCCTATCATTGTCTAGACTCAAAGCCTCGCCTGCAAGGCAGCCCGACAAGCTGTCAGGACTATATGAAACCTCTTTTAAGGAGACAAGTTTCTCCTATGGCTGGCACAGGGCTTCTTCAGCCTTTTCTTTCTCCCAGCACCGGATTCCTGAGGACAGTTGTTTCAATTGTCAGGTAGCCAAAGGGAGGGGCATAAATTGTCTCTGTAGAGTATCTTCCCTCCTGGCAGAAGGGTGACAACGGGTGAGTGCAGCTATGTACACAAATAGGTGGGTAGGACAGAGAAGTAAGATGCCACTGAAAGGTTAAGCCTGTCACTCTCCCTTTGCTCCCTCTTCTCTTCCCTTTGTCAAGGGAATAGCCTCCATCCGTTGACCACACACCCTAGCAACAACAGTGCCACCAAGCTTTGCACACACACACACACACATGGACCTCAAATTTCCTGAGCTGGTGACTTAAGGAAAGTTTAAACAGTCTAGGTCTTTAAAGAAAAGATTGTAGGCTCAGGAAACAACACAGAAGTGGGAGCAGAAAGACTATGAGCCAGAGGATCAGGAAAGCTGCTGTGAGATCCTGTCTTCTAGTAACGGCAAGGATGCCCTAACAATATGGCTGCCCAAACAAGACCTGAACAAGTATTACACCCAGTAGTGATGCTAATGTGGAAGGTGAAAATCTCATGAGGCTCCATCCCTAGTCAAAGAACTACAGGCAACTCAGAAATTCGGAGAGCAGGAGAAACCGTTCTCCGCAGAGATGAGCTACTTAATTGATTATCCAATACCAAGTGGTCAACCTTGAAACTATATATATACAAGTAACACAAAAAAAATGAATGCAGCAGGCAGTACTTATATATTTAGGCATATGAATTCAATTTATATAATTTAATATATAAATAATTATATATGGCTATAAATTTGAGACTGAGAGGGTATGTAGGAGGGGTTAATGGGAGGAAATGGGAAACTGATGTAATGATGTGATTATATTTTTAATACAAAAGGGCGCTGATACCATAATACCCAGCATGGATTATGGGGGACTATGACAAACAACCACAGTCTCTGCCCTCAGAAAGCACAAGAGTGAACCTTTGTGCTCCTTGCCTGGAGTTCCCTTGTCATTGAACGATACAGTTAGCATGGCCTTTACTCTGCCTACTCTCCTCCTCATTCTCACATCTCACCCGCTCTTGCTTTCTCTTAATAATTATCTGATTCAAGATAGCACCCCTAGCAGGATCATTCAACCCAAACTTCAACTCTGCTTCCACATGTCCAGCCCAGGGCTGGTGGGTAATCGGGGTGATGTGGTTGGCACAGCCCTTTCAACCAAACAAAGCATTTCTCTAATTTTTCACCCTGATTTGGATCTACCGCATGTAAAGCAAAGATCTGGGAAGTCAGGTAAAGTTTAGGCTTTTTTTTTCTTTTTAATTAAAAAAAGTTGTTGTGCCGCTTAAATTAACACAGTCCTCTGTGAGCTTCCCTCTGCGTGTGGAGACACGACCCTTTTTAAAGCTGTATTAAAAAATAGAATTGGCAAAGGCGTTGACTCCTGTTTGAGCTTGCCAGAAAGGTTGGAAATGAGCATGCTTCTTCCTGCCTCTCTTGGCTACGTTCCCTGTTAGAAGCTGGTAGAGACAGAATCCTTCTCTTCCTCAACTTTCCCTTGAGCTGTGTGTATGTGGAGTAAGGGGTGGGGTGTCAGAAAAGCACACCCCCACCTCCCAACCCCTCACCCCCCACACCTTTCACAATCAAGGAGGTGATGATGTAGAAATATCATGCACTGGCAATAAACCCTGGGAGCTCTTGATCAGGTTCCCATGGTGTTGTTTAATCCTTAATCATCCCTCTTGGCATACTTCCCATTGCTACTGCTTGCATAAAGTTGGAAGTGGCTAATTGCTTCAATCTGTATTTGCTGTATGGCCATGCTTAATGCAAACCCCACTGGGAACCCCTGTAAGACCATTTTGACCTAATAGGCTATTTTCTTTGCTTCCAAGAAGTCTCTTCTATCTCTCCTCATAATTCTAAAATCTTCCTAGTCCCAAGTGGACAGTCAACAACAAGGCATATATTTAAATATGTCTGTAGATAAACTCCATGTTAGTTACCATATCCCTTAATGGGCTCATCAGTGGGGGTATTGTCATGAGCAGAATTCTGTAGAATTATATGGATTCTATGGAAACTGCCTTACCCATTGGTTCTCCTTGAACACTATTCTAACAATAGAGTGCAATGATTATTCTTCAAAGCTTTTATACCAAAAAAATTAAGTATCAGATCATTTTAGATAATTTAAATTAAAAATGTGAGAGCTCTTGGTGTTGAAAACATGTCACTCAACTGTGGGCTTCAAGGTGCTCTGTACTCTTCAAGAATTAAAGCAAACCATTTCCTCAAATTATTACACTAAAGCAAAAACACTGGAAACACCAGATAGATAGATGATACAGATATACAGATACAGATACAGATACAGATACAGATGACACAGACACAGACACAGACACAGACACAGACAAAGAACCCTGAGGTACCCTCTATTGCAAGAGAAGCCTTGCTTGGCCTGACATCTTTGACTCTAGTATAGATGGTGAGACCATTCAAAAAAAAAAAATAGCTCCCAAACCTCCAGGGTCCTCAGAAAGAAAAATGACATAATTCCCAACATCCCAATAGTGTGCTGTATTGCTTCGCTCCTACAGGGCAGTGGTAAAAATCATGACCAAAAGCAACTTGGGGAGGAAAAGGTTTATTACATAAATAGGTTATAGTCCATTATCAAGGGAGACTGGGGCAGGAGTTGAAGCAGAAATCTGGAGGCAGGGACCTAGAGGCAGGAAGTGAAGCAGAACGCATAGAGGAGCGGGGCTTCCTAGCTGTTCTCCACAACTCGCTCAGCCTGCTTTCTAATACACTTGCCCAAATAGTACACTATAACCTTCTTCAACTTGATTTTTTAAACATGAGTTTATGGAATTTGAGATTCATGTGTGTCCTGTCTAACCCCTTTGGTAAGCATTGCTTTGACCGTTGCAGCACAGTTCATTTACCAATTAATGACCTCCTGGTTCAGTGAGAAATCCTGTTTCAAGACATAAGGTGGGCAGGGACAGAGGAATTCCCCTGGTGGCAGCCCCTGGCCTACACACGCACACAAGCACGAATACATGTATGCATAAATATACCACACATGCTTGTTTTAAGATGCTGCAATGAGTAAGGGCAGTACCCACTTTTGCACACCTGAAAGAATTTCTCTGAAGCTTAAAGACCAGAGGTAAGACTTGCTCAGTCAAATGTCCTGTGCTTTCTAATTTTACAAACCATTGCCAAATGGCTCTTCAACAGCTTGTCAATTATCCACCCACCACACTGCCTTAGTGTTCCAGCCCTCCAGATCAATCTTTGGCACTGTCAGACTTTTCGGTTTTGCCAGTCACCTCAGTGTGAAATGGCACCTTTGTCACTTTAATTTTTGTGCCCTTAATGACTTGTGAGATTGATGGAACACTGTCAGATGATTTTAGCTGTTTTTCCCCCTATTAATTCCCTGTGGATATTTTCTGCTGTTTCTGGTGTATTTATTGCCTTTTCTCATCATTCATATCTATTTGTGTCCTATATTTTCTCCCAAACAGATTAAGCATGACTAATGAAGAATGATAGCCTGTTCATTCAATAAATTAATAGCTGCCTCTCATTCATTAAATTAGTATTCACTGACTTCCTTATATTTGCCAGACATTGTAGAAGCATTGGTCACACCAGGAAAGGGCTCTAGCGATGTCGTTATGTCTTTAATTCTTTTCACCACTTAAGTTAATAATTTTCTAATAATAAATTTTAATAATTTTAGCTGTCTATACTAAGCCTGTCTATACTCAAGAACAAAGAGTGAATATATATCAGCAGTTAAAGTACATAGGGAAACCCGTGCTCAAACATTATGAAGACTTGTTCTAAGATGGGAAGGTGGATGCCTGATCCCTGGAGTACTCAAAACTATAGCCATATTGACAGCTGGCAGCCTGTTGTGCAGAATTATGTCAAGAATTGCCCTAGGTATATCCTCCCCTACTTCTCCAATATTAAACATGGAAGGTGTCTTTCTACATGCACTTTTTAAAAATCCCTCATAATTATGTGTAAAATATGTGTGAAAATATGCGTAGAAACTTCCCATCTCTCCATCCAATGCTTTTTATATTAAACACATCTATACTTGTTCATCAAATGTCACGCATAAGCCGACTTTCCCATGCCTGCGGTCAGCTTCTTACTTCCTCCACAGCATTTACATTACATAACCATCCACACAGTGACAGAATGGACTTGGGCTTACTGTGTTCTGATGACTGAATGTGTTGCGCCATAACGCTCAGGGGTGAAAAATGGAGAAATCTTTGTTTCCTGTCCCAACTCCTCTATACAGAACAATAGTGCTGTTCCGAAGTCAATCCCACCAATGTATATGCTTCAGAAGACTTGGAAGCCTAATGGTTAGAGTCAGGGCATTGACAGCAGAAAGAGACCTCCCCACTTGTCTAGATCAGAATCTTGATGTTAGGCAGTACTAAAGAGTCACAGAGAACCCTCTTTTACTCTCTGAGTATCTGCCTGAGATGTACATCCCAGTGATATCCCACATATAACCCTGTAACAGTGTGACACTAGGCTAAAGCTCGAGCCCTAGCACTCTGTGTGACGGTCTCAACCTCCCAGGACAAAGTGATTATTAGAAAGAAGAGCCTGTGTACACAGAGACCTAAGACAGTATGGCACACAAGTGTGAGAGCCAGAATCTGTAACAGAGAGGCCCAGAATACTGCTCTGAGCTTTGGGTTTCATGGCTTAGTGGATGGCAATGACCGAAAGATCCCAAGAATGAGATACAGCATCATAGAACGGGATAGATGCCTTTAGAGCAGAGAGCTAAGATGGCGATGCACGTTTGTGAGTCACTTGAAAATAGGCTGGAAATGAGGAGAGTGCCTGGGGACATCTCTGCAGAAAAGCTAATGTTTAGTGTAGAAAAGGATGTCCTGACAAGAATGTGGGAAAGAGCAGGTGGGGGAGAAGGGACCAAAGCAGAGAGGAGGTAAAGGGGCTGAACTGGCAGCCAAGAGGACACACCAGCAGCTGCCACAGAGGGGAGGCTCTTGGCTCTCCTACAAGATGACTGGGAAGATTTAGAGAAAAGGGACTGAGGCTGTTCCCAGAGGAATGGGGTGAGGGGGGGTGCTCCAACATGGAGAGGAGGCGACAGGCAGCTGGAAACAGATCAGCACTATCCAAAAACTAAAATTAAACAATGTCGGGGGGGGGGTGTCAGAGAATGACATGTGTCAACGCAGAGATTTCCTACACAGTAACCTGCTGGAAGGGGACATGGGAGAGGAAGCTCTGGCCAGAAGGGCCCTGAATGTTTGGCAAAGAACTTGGCTTTTCCTCTCCAACAGAAGAGTCATCTGTGGTTTCCGAGCCTAAGACTGGCTGTATAAAGCCAAGAGAGAGGTTTAGTAGCTATGGGAGAGGCCATCGTTCCCAGTAACTAGGTGGGGATGCTTCAGAAAAGCATTCAAGCTGCTATTCAGCGGCCAGGGACAAAAACACACAGACCAGGAGGCTCTGTTGCACCATCCGTGGAAGTCCTGGGTGGGAAATCCTCTGAGGCTGGCGCTGTGCAGAGCTGTTACGGTCACAGCGAAAGCATCCGAGAAAAACGGCTGGAAAGCAGGGCCCCTAAGCAGAAAGGAAGCGAGCACACTTTACTCCTGCGGTTTCCTCTTGGTCTGTTGCACAGACTGATCCTTGCCAGGCAAGAGGAGAGAAGTTAAGCCACGTTCACTCTGTCTGCAAGGCCCAGGTTCATCGCGGGAGCATGAAGCCTGCTCTTACCCCAGGAAGCATTGCCTTCTCCGTGCATCTGCCCCGGGGATTCACAGCTGTATCTTTTAGAAAGCTGTGATCCTGACTCCTCTTTCTCCCCACCTTCTGACTTGGACAGAGAAATAAAGGCAAGACAAAGAAGAGTGGGGGACCTTTCCTAAGATTTTGCACAACAGGGGTGGCAGGGAGGACTGGAGATATCCTGACCTGGTAGCAGACAAAAAGATGAGGAGTTTCCCAAGTGACAATAATGGCAACATTCCCTCTGTCATTTATTAGCCAATACAGTACTCCCCCAATGGATAGCCCAGACCTCTCCCTACTCTCACAGAGCGAGCCTTCGGTCTAGTGGTAAAGATAAGGCATAGTGAGCAACCACTCAGGACTTGTAATTACACTGAGTGAGGCACAGCACCAGGAATAAACACAGGCTTGTCCATACAGACAATCAGAGGGCATTGATCCCTAAAGAAATATAAACCTGTAGGATGACTTAAAACATCATCTAGGAAGGCAGGAGCCGTCAGGGATGTCCTGGGGGTGGTGGAAAACAACCCACAAAAGCTATAGAAAAAGACTTGGATCTTTGTTCTAAAATCAGTGGGCAGCCACAGAGTACTTCAAAGCAAGGAGTAGCTGGTGAGACCCGATGCTATTTGAACAGCTAAACAAGCAGTATTGCTCTGAATGCTGCCCACAAGTGAGAAGCACTTCCTCATCCTCCCATCCCTGGGGTTTGTCCGTGACCTTGACTTGGTACTTTTCCTCCGGTCAATGGATCACTTGGCTGCTGCCAAAGGAGGAGAAAGAGGCAACCGGCAGATGTTCTCTGGAACAGTGGCCAACAGAATGCTGCTCTCAGGCGGCTGGCATGCATTTAGAAATGTGGGAGTCAGATAAGGGCATCTTGGAACTGTTTGGAGGTTATTCCAGCCTACTTAAGAAAGATATGCATATCGGGGAGTGCCCAAGATACTCTGTGCAGTGGAAAAAGCCAGGGAGGAAAAGCAAGGGAAAGGGGATCCAGTGCCCTGGGAGCTCTGTGCCTTTATAATTTGTAGGTCTATATGCATGCATGCATGCATGCATGCATTTGCATGGAAGAGAAGCCTGAAAGTCAATACAGTGAAACTGCTAACATCTTTTTTTTTTCCTACTTTTTGCCTTAGTGAGTTTGCAAAATGTTTCCAGTAAACCCATGGCAGTTGGTGAGTGGAAAGGAAGATGGCCTCTGTTGTGGTCCTAAATGTCTGGCCTGGGACTAGTCTGTCCCTCTCAGTCTTTATACTCTCAAACACCCTTGTTCAGCATAAGCACAGCCTCCTGTGATCTGAACAGGAAGACTCAATTCTTACGACCTGTTTTCTCTTGGATAACAGCTGTGTTTCTTAGGGTCACAAACTCTAGCAGAAGAGAGACCTGAGAAAGGACCCATTTAACCATCTCATCAATGCATTGGCAATTATTGAGTGGCTCTCTCTGACTGGTCTGGGACTCAGACAACCAGAGAGACAGGTTCTCAGAAGCAGAATGAACTTTTGATGGCCTATAAACCTAAGGCTTATATATTTTGTAATCTAATGAGAAAGCTAATCTTCTATGCATAGATAATCTTGTAATGAGTTTATGTTGCCACAGTCCATTGGATCTGAAGGTCAGGGTGGAGCCTGAAGACTAATCAAAGCAGTCGTCCATGAACTATAACTCCCATGACCTTGTAGCCTGCACAGCTGCCTTGGTACCTGGGATTTCCTCTACCTGTGGCATAGGAAAATTCAGAAGCATCGCTTGATGTATTTGTGAGGACTCTTCCATAAAGATAAAGCTGGTTAAACTGGTGTGAGTCCAAAAAAAAAAAAAAAAAAAAAAAAAAAAGGTATTCACATAACAGAAAAATCTAGGGCAGAACTAGGCCTCACCATCCTGACCTGAGTCACATGCTCACCCCTGAACAGTGACTACCCTGGAAAGGATAGAAGGCATAAATTAGCAAGGTCTAAGGCAGTTAGGAACCCTTGAAGTCTGCAGAGGGAAGTGACTGTCCCTGAATGCTCAGATTAAAGGAAGACTAGGAATGGCTCCCCCAAAGGAATGAAGATGTGGTTACCATTAGATAAAGGGTGGGCGCTCACTTAGCACAAACAGCAGACACCTAGGAAGTCAAGGGATTGCTTAGGGTCACTAATGTGTCTGCTTCTAGCTGTGTCATGGAGGCACCTTGGTATGAAACTGTAGACCTTTGGGAGCAAAAGGAAGAGACTACCGTTCTCCTGGGGTCTATTCACACATCTGTTCTCCACAGAGTTCCCAAAGAGCTCTAGCCAAAATGTAAATCTAGCCACAGCTCAGATGAGGAACTCATCACTACAGCTTGCTGCCTTTCCCACAGCCTGCCACCCCCATAGCCTGAAGGATCAAATGCAAGGCCCTAAGTGGCAGGCAAGGCCCTCTGTGTGCTTTTGCAACTCCCTCAAGAGTTCCCAAGCAAGAGGGAGCTCACACTCATGCACTCATCAGGGTGAGGCTACTCATTAGGTCTTTCCTCATGCTTTTCCCTAATAGAGCCCTTGTTTTTGCTCATGCACTATTTCATTTATCTGTCTGTCTGACTGTCTGTTTGGTTTTAGACAAGGTCTCACTACGTAGCTTTGGCTTTCCTGGAACTCACTGTATAGTGGCTGGTGGCTGGCCTATAATCACAGAAATCCACCTGTGTCTAGGATTAAGGGGATCCGCCACCACTCTGGGCTTCATGCAGTATTTGTGTTGCTATTTCCTTTACCACTTGGCCTGACATCTTCTCCAAGAAATGCTCTCCTGATCCATGACCTTCTCTGGGCACCATAATGCCATAAACACTTATCTGTATTTACACTTAAAATATCCCAATTACTGTTGTGCAAGTATAATCCCAGAGAGCAATCATAGTAAGAATTATTTCTTAATTACATGTGCTGCCACAGGTGCCAGCACACCTTCTTATTGAATGATTATTGAACTAAACAATTTTGGATTCAGCGCTCTTGTATGTAGAACAAGGCCACTGAACTATAGGCGCTAAGACACTCCTAGTTCTGGAAGGCCATGGAAAGAACCATCTTATCATCAAACAGCAATATCAGAAGAGAAGGAGACATAAAGAAAGTCAATTTTGACTTGGAGAGCAGAGCCTAAGTTCAGAATAGGGATGATACAGTGGCCAAAGAGATATACCATAAATGGCATGTTTAGAATGGTGTGAGGCTAGCAATGTGTCAAAACAAACAAGGTGACAAAAATAAATTAATTTTAACTCTCAGTAAAATAACCACAAGGAGCACCTGGGCACTTGCAGATGTCATATCCAGTATGCACTGGCCACAAAGATGGAGAGCTCTACACTGATATCATATCCCTCCAGACCATGAATACCCTGAATATTAGCCAGGGGTCCTCACTCACATAAATGCTATCACCAGTTTCCTTGGATTCTTGTGCTGTTCTTCTCATATTTGGTAGAGAGGGGATGTATGTGGCCAGTGGAAAACACACTCATAAAATAGCCCTTCACCATTGCTGCGCAGCCTGGCTTCTCCGTTTTGGGGGAACAAAAATTGCATGTCAGTTACTTAAGGAGTGAAGAATGTAAATTAAATTTTTATGAAAAAATCACTTATTTTAGGACAAAGTCTAATTAAGAGCTTTCAAAAATCCATTTGTATTGAATAAAATTAATTCTCTCTGATCTATCTGGTTGACTTCCTAAGGCTTCAGGGAGAGCTTGTTTTCAAGGGCATTATGTCATCATTTGTGTTCCTGGTCTTTGTTTTTGTTTTGTTTTTTTAAACTCCAAAGAGTTTTGTGCCAAAAGACGTATTTTGTCTCATGAGTGGAGTTTGCTAATACAGATGTCCTTTGCTTCATTAAATGCATTCATTTCACCTCAGCCTGGATGATGGCTGCCTGTCGTCTCTTCTAACTCGGGCATCCTGACAATTTCTTGTCGAAAATTAAAGTAATAGTCTTTCTGCGCCTGAATTGATTCTGCCCAGGTCTTGTTTCGGAAATAATAACAAAGAGAAATAATAGCCAGGGAGACCTTGGGTTTCACAGATCCCTGCGTCGCTGGCTGGCTGGGAGCCATGATGTGAAATTGAAGCATTCTCTCCTCTCCTCTTCATCTCTCACTTGGAGGAGCAATCACTTGGCCTCTGTCACTGGCTCTTGCAACTTTGTTGTTGCTGTTGAAAATAAATCAGTTCGGGGACTGGTAATTAAATCACCTGCTTATTACCCATCCAGACCCCACCCCTGCCATAAAGTTCACTCCAAACCAGAAACCTTTTTAATCCATGGGTCTGAGCGGCAGAGTCAAGGAAACCCTAGGGTCAGCTCTTAAGGTTGACAGGAAGTCTTGGAGAAGGCAAATCAAGCACAATGGAGGTGGTGCAAGGAGCACCCATCTGCAGCCACTCAGCCCCGTCTTCACACGTCAGTTCTATTTGGTCCCGCGTAGCCACGTGTGAGCCCAGATGCTTGCGTACTCTCCAAATAGCTTCCCAGTCCTCCTCTCTGTCTGTCTCTCTTCTCCATAATGTAGCACAAAGTAATTGGCCTAGCGAGCTGGACAGGATGAGCAAGCAAACGTGAGGAACAAAGTCCACATCCCTCTGTACCCTTAGCCCCTCAAACGAAATCACGTCAGCAAGTTACTTGCTTGTTGGCTAGATGACATTAGGAAGATGGTGTCCCAGGAGGATGATGACGTGCAGGCCTCTATTCTAATAAGAGAGATTCAGCCCTAAAGTTTGGCATCTGGTCTTCCAAGGCTATGTCATTACTTATGTTTTTTTAGCCTTGTTATATTGGCCTGAAGCATCTGATTTAGGGTTAAGATTTAGGAGGATGTTTTGTGAACCCAGACTGCCGCTATCCAGATCTATGGTTGATAAAGTCCCTTAAATCTTGTGGGTCTCAGGCTTCAAGAATCTACATTTTTCTTCAAAGTCTCTTCCAATTGCAACTTTCTGGACTCTTTGATCTCCCTTGAATGTCTTCTCATATCCCAGAACTCTGTGATTAGTCCTTTTAAATACTTCTCAAAAGAAAGCTAAAACTGCATTAAGTGGAGATTTCTTTTTTCCTCTTTGATGACACATGCTTCCACTACAGCATCCATAGGAAATACATGGTGGTATTACCAGGCTCTGACAACTACAATGTTCCCACTTTGGAGAACACAGGGTTGCTGCTGCCCCACGGGCATGCTCTGGAAATACCAGCCTGAACATATTCTTTTTCTAGTCTCACCCTGACCCTGGGCAAATTTATATACAGGAGAGCAGGGCAGGGCCTTACCACCCAAAGAAAAAAATAATATTTCCAATCTCATCCCTCTAGCTACCCTAGAGACCTTAATTAAGGTAAACCCAAGCTGTCCACTAAAATAGCTACTATTTTATTATGTAGCTCTCACACAGTGGATATGTGGATAATGCATACTAAAGAACAGCTTTCAAAGACAGCATGAAAAGAAAGCATGGACTCCATCTTGAAAGGGTAGTGTCATGGATATATTTGATTTATATAAAATACATCACTGAAGCTAATGTCATCGTCCCATTCGAGTCTACTGGCAACTGTGAAATGATATACACAGTACACACTGAGACCAAAGACACAGAGGTTTCTCCCACTACCAGCTGGTGGCAGCAACTGGAGGCATTCTATCACCATATCTGAGCTTGCCATGAGAACCTAGATCAATAAGAAGTAGGCCTGAGGATTGAGTCCTCCTCTGGATTGACTTTAAATGGTGACATTTCCTTGCACTAGGCAGAGAAGGGAGGCCCAACACCCAAAAAGGATAAAAGTGTTTCTCAAAGCCAAGTTACATAATTTCTTTCTTCTTCTTCTTCTTCTCCTTCTTCTTTTTTTTTTTTTTTTTTTTTTTTAAGTTTGACAAATTCACACTGATTTCAGCACCAGGAACTCTGCCAGCTTGGCAGTTCTATTCTGAGTTTTCTCTCTGATCTGAGGTACAAAGTTCCTGGACTGTGTAAGTTTTCCTTCCTGCTTCAGGACTTCTGACCTGCTTGGAAAGGTTACAGTCAAGAACTTAAAAAAAAAAAAAAAAACAATGCAGTGAGATTGCAGGATAATGTAGGAGAAAGTTTGTCCAAGAGAAAACAAAACAGACCCAAAACAGCCGAGCCAGCATTTACACAAGCCAAAAATAAATAAAGAAATGAATGAATAAATGAATGAATGGATAAATAAATAAGTAAATAAATAAATAAATGCAAGCTTCCTTCTGCAAACTTCCTCCTAGGAGGCAATGTTCCACTCAGACACAAATCCAAACGCTTTATCTTATCAGGTGACCCAGCTTCTACCTCAGCAGCCTCCTCCTGCCTCTCCTCCTACTGTTCACCCTTGTACACTGTGCAAATTTCCCTGGCTCAGCAGCAACCTGTTTCTCTTCCTGAGATCTACTTCAATGCCAGGCCCTTGAACAGGCTTCTGACACGGTAATATTGTGAATGGCTTGCTATGCTTCCGCGTTAGCTGCAACTGTCCGTGCTCCTGTTGGTGGAGCCTATAGAATCCCTGACCCGTCTCAGGTAGTGGGTGAGTGTGAGAATCAACGAGGGGATAAGCAAATGAGTGTTTTGCCACTACCATCTCTGTATACACACTGCAATTATTTTAACAGCCTATTCAAACCACTTTTCATTCCCTAAGATGGAAGAAAAAAGTCTTTGGTTTTGAACTTTGAGCTTGTACAGGGGACTTAAGCCCTCTGAAGACAGAGATGAGATGTGTTTATCCGTGTTTACTTTGTGCTTAGTTATATTTGCTAGCAAGTGCTCAGAAGATAAGATATGGGGTAATCTAATGGTGTCAGTGACCGATGAACCATCTTGGATTCCTGATCAATTAGTTTCTTGAACACATTACTTTTATATTCTGTTATGTAGACCCTTGTTATAAATAGCATGCAATTTTAGTTTTGAGGGGTGAGAAATGTATTTATGCAACTGTGGTGGTTTGAATATGCTTGGCCCATGGGAAGTGACACTTTTAGGAGGTATGGACCTGTTGAAGTAGGTGTGGCCTTGTTGGATGAAGTGTGTCACTTTGGGGATGGGCTTTCAGACCCTCCTTCTAGCCGCCTGGAATCCAGTCTTCCTCAGTTTGCCTTCAGAACAAGATGTAGAACACCCAGCTCCTCCAGCACCATGCCTGCCCAGATGCTGGCATCCTTTCCACCATGATGATAATGGACTGAACCTCTGAACAATTAAATGTTATCCTTTAGAAGAGTTGCCTTTGTCATGATGTCTCTTTTCATCAATGGAAACTCTAACTAAGACAATAACTAATGGAATAAAAGAGTAAAATCAACTAGCCCAGATGGAGACAGAAGCCATAACAGAGAATTTCTGAATAACCTAGAACAACCTGCACAGAGTGGGTACTGACCACAATGGGCTGTTAGGAGGTATGAACCTGCATTTCCCACATTAATAAATAATCAAGAAAATGTGCTCTGGACTTAACTATAGGCCAATCTAATGGAGGCAAATCCTTAGTTAATATTCCCTCTTCTTATGACCCTAGCTTGTGTCAACTTGACACAAAACTATCCAGTACAAAAAGAATGCCCTAAACATTTGGTGACAAGGAATAACACTTTGATGTGAAGTAGAAAATGGCACATTATCAAAATAGTCCCCTAATCATACAGTGGAGAGGACAGTTCACTGTTGGTAGGGAGTGTACTCTCTTTTGCACAGAAGGATTGATGAGATATATCATGACAACACTGCTTTCTGCCCACGCCATTCTTGAATATACAGTTTGGAGACATACTTTATGTAAAATACCCAAATGAATGCTGGAAATAGTTTTCATTCCAGAGGCATCAAAAACAAAGCACAGAAGTGCATGTTTCTGCAAAGAGACCACACTATCAGATTCTCCAAAATGTCCATTCCTTAAACATACACAGGTAGGAAGGAAAGAGCAATGCACAGGGCCTGAGGTACAACCACTTTCCTGACTCTCCAGTGGGTCAACAGGGTCCACAGAAGGTCATGTCATGTTTATGGGTTTCTGAGCTATTTGGGTCCTTCTAGCATATTTTGAAACCAAAAAAATTGAAAGAAAAGCTGTTTCAGAGAATGGAAATTTGTGCCCTTAAAGGGACTTGGGGCCAGAGTTATGATGACTTAAAATACTTGTTTTACAAAGAACAGCATATTTTCCCCAAATTAACAAATCCTTGCTAGCATTGCTCTAAAGTTATCCTAGAAAGTAAGAAAAAAAGGGGGGGGGGGAGAAATCCATTCTTACCAAGTAGGCATCACTAAACCTGAAGACATTATTATAGCATGAAAAATTGGAGAGAACTTTTGAGTATTTTGCATTTCCCCTTTTCCACAGAAAGCACTTTTTCCTGTACTCAGCACTATCATCACAATCAAAGCATATTTAGTAACAGTGACGGATACTACAGAGTAAATAGTGAAAAGCATGTCTACTCTACCTCAGCATCCAACCAGACTTCTACTCATTAGCAGCTTGACTTGGGGCAAGTTAGTTAAGCCCTCTGAGAATCAGCACAACACTGCTATCTTCCAGCTTCATAGAGTTCATGTGAAGCTTAGATAAGCTGTGATAGATAAATAGCCATAAACTAACTGAGGGAGAAAAGCTTTATTTCACCCTATAGCATATAGCTCATTATAAAGGAAAGTCAGGGCAGGTACTCAAAGCAGGAACCTACAGGCAGGAACTAAAGCAGAGATCAGATCATTAAGGATTGCTGCTTCCTGACTTGTTCTTCATGGCTTACTCATTCTGCTTTCTTATACAACCCAGGACCACCTACCTGCCCAAGGGTGGCACCACCCACAAAAGGATGGCCCTGACCATATTTATTGTTAATCAAGAAAATTGACTACAGGCCAATCTGATGTAGGCATTTTCTCAAGTGAAATTCCCTCTTCCCAGATGATCCTGGCTTCTCTTACACTGACAACAAAGCTATCCAGAACAGACAGTGTGTGCAATGTAACTGTAAAGCTAGTTTTTGACTTTTTATTGTCATTGTCACTGCTGGCATCGTCATCACGGAAATAAATACTTTATAAGATTGGTCATTTGAGGTGGAGATAACATGTTTATTTACTTTTCTTTTGAGGGAAAAACTCCATCCTGTTTAGGAAAATAAAGAACTAAATAAGCTAGTGTAGGCAGAGGGGAGAAGAAGGAGAAGAAGACGAAGGGGAAGGTGACGGGGAAGAGAGGAGAAGGAGGAAGAGGAGGGAAAAGAGAAGGAGGAAGAAAAGGAGGAGGAGAAGAAGAAGGAGGAGTCAGAAACAAGCAGATGCAATGGATTCACTGGTTTGCTCTCCTCTAAGCCTTAACCTTGAAAGACCCCATCTAATCAACATTTCCTTTACTCTTTTAAGGGTTTTACTTGTGTAACTCTACTTGAATTCCTTCTATTATAATTCATTTTTACCAGGTTGTCCCATGCTTTTAATCCCAGCACTCAGGTAGCAAAAGCAGGCATCTCTGAGTTCAAGGCCAGCCTGGCTTTCATAGTGAAACTCTCTCTCAAAAACAATTACAGTCCTAAGAGTCAGGTTTAATGCTATTTAACCAGTGGTCTTAGTTAAATAAGTGAGTTTTCTGAGTTATAGGAAGTAAGAGAAGGATGGAGGGATAGGGACAGAGAGAGAGGAAGGAAGGGAGAAAGGACGGGACAGAGGAAGGGAAGAGAAAAAAGGGAAAGAAGGAAGAGGGGAGTAGGGAGGGAAAGAGGAATATATAGATGGAGGGAGCCCACAGAGGGAGGGAGGGGCAGGGGGAATTTCTTCCACAGATGTACTTCTAAAGATATTGTTACTAGAAAACAGGTTTCCTGTGGGACAACCTTTGGCAGCAGCAGATGAACCAGGCCTCCCTGCTAAGCCAATCTGGAACAGGTGCATTGACTGACAGCCCAGGCCCTGTTAACTGAGTTCTTTGTTCTCTGGGATTTCTCAGAACCTCAACACAGTATGAGGGAGCTTCAAATAAACCCTGAGCACAGAGAGCAGACAGAAAGCCTAGTTATCCAACTCTAAAATGTCACTTTTAAGCTTGGTTTGGCCCAGTTTACCCTCAGAAAGAGTGCTTGGGATTATAAAAGAGGTCCTTCTGCACTGGTCTCTCTCCAGGGTTAAGTTTATGTATGTTTGTCTTAAATGCACATGATGGAATGAGACTGGAGTTCTAGTAGAACTTTTTTTTAAATAGTTCAGCCACTCCAGGTTAGATTGTCAAGACTCTGTTGTATAGAAATTATCAGTATGTAATTGCAGAATGCTACTTCAGCATTATTGACTTTTTTTTTTTCAAGACATGGTTTCTCTCTGTAGTCCTGGCTGTCCTGGAACTCACTCTGTAAGACCAGGCTGGCCTCAAACTCAGAAATCCGCCTGCCTCTGCCTCCCAAGTGCTGGGATTAAAGGCATGCACCACCACAGCCGGCCAGCATTATTGACTCTTTACTCACAGAGAAAAGCTGTTAAATAAAGAGCTTCAGCTCCAACCCAGACACCCTGAGCTCAGACTTCTAGAGTGGAGGTTGTGGGAAGAGTTCTACATACTAACAAGACCCCAGCTAACAGTAAGAGCAGTCATGTTTTGACTCTGGCCTGGATGACTTTGATGAGACAGTGGTTCTGTCTCCAAGAACTCTAAGTGGGAAGAGGCACGGTAGACATAGGAAGAAGTGAGGGATGCTACAGGGATCCCCTTACTCATCACATTCCAAGATTGACATCTGCACATGTACAAATGGGTCAGCAAACATTTGTTGAGTGCCTGGGAGGTGTGCTAGGTGACCGACCGGCACAAAGCGGAAGAGTCGTGCAAGCTTCCTCAAGCATGCCCAGCCGTAATGTGTGTTTTATGGTGTCATTAAGGAAGTACAGTGGGGGCACGAGAGGGTGGGGGAAAGGCACTGACTCTGCTGGGAGAAAAGTGGGGCAGCACAGAGGACTGTGCATAGGAAGGAACCCAGAACTACTCATTGATACAGAACGTTGAGGGAGGACTGTTCAAAGGTAGTGAGATTCTTGGAAATTTTTGATGTCTTTCCAAAATGACTAAAAGCTCTTGGAATCTTGACATTCTCAAGTGTAAAATGGAAAGATTCTATTTCCAACTGAGAGGATATAGGCTTCATATTCTGGAACCAGAAACCACATTAGTGCCTAAACCTTGGTTTCTCTTTTTTAATACTCATTTTCTTTTTATGTATGTGTGTATGTATGTCCACCACATATGTGCAGGAATCTGTGGGGGCCAGAAGAGGGCAGTGGATCCCCCAGAACTGAACTTATAGGTGGTTGTTTAGTCACTTTGTGGGTGCTACAAATCACATCCTCAAGAGCAGGAAGCATTCTTAACCATTGAGACATAGTCTTAGCTCCTAGGTCTTGGTTTCTAAAGATAATTCTCCAACAAAAAAGACCAGGGCTCCCAGGAGAAACAGGTCTTCCTAGGATTGAGATAACGATATGCAAGATGAATCTGCCAAAGGCACACCAAAGTCAATGTTAATATTTTCCTATGGCCAAAATTCTAATAGTTTCAACAAAGTAATATACAATTATATTCAAACTATGAAATATCTTCCATAATCCATACATATCTAAATAATGAAATAGTAAGCAAGTGAAGGAAGACAATGCTCCCACGCAGAACTGTAAGTAGTTCATGTTATCAAAGAGATAAATCCACACTCCTAGGGATTTTCAAAGACAATTAGGTCATGGTAGCTACAGGTAAGTCAACCAATGATTTTCACTAATATCGTCAGTAAAGATCCATGTTGGAAGTACTGATGGCAGATGTATGGTGAAAGAAACCTCTCTGTAGTCTGCCTAAAATATATGACCTCAGTATGAGCATGAGGAAAGCAGTAGATAAATCCTGAGGGATGGTCTACAAAAGGCCTAGCCAATTCTCAACATCATGAAAGAAGAGGAAGTCTGAAAACTGTCATAGCCAAGCGATGTCCAAGTAGACATGACAACTAAATGCAATATGACTTTCAAGATAGACTTCCGGAATAGAGAAGGAACACTAGGTAAAGAAACAAGAAAATCTAAATAGTAATGTATGAACTTCTGCTAATGTTAGTTGTGCATATTGGATCATTAATATGTCAAATGTACCATATTAATGTAACTATTGATATTATATCAGTATTGTTTGTATTTATTAATATTATTGATACATGATGATGATATTGTAACAGGGGAGACTAGGAATAGATTGCTTGGAACTTTTACAGTCCTTCAGCTTTAATATATTAGAATGTTTAATGTAAGCATTCTAAAACTACAAGTTTATTTTCTAAAATGATCATACCTGCTTCATTGGTTACCATTAATGACATGTGTATAAACATACTTTCTAAAATATGGTGTGTACCTCAAACATGTAGGAGTTTATGGGCTGTCTTAATTTAGGGGGCTGGAGGTATAGCTTGGTGGGTAAATGCTTGCTTGCCTAGCATGCATGAAGTCCTTGGTTCACTTCCTAGCACTCTTGAAACTGAGTACCAAGGATACCACCTGTAATCCCAACACTCAACACTCGGGAGGCAACATCAGAAGGCTCAGGAGTCAAGAACATCCTCAGCTATCTAAAGAGTTTAAGGCCAGCCTGGAATAAATGAGACTCTGACTTAAAAAAAAAAAAGAAAAAGAAAGAAAGAAAGAAAGAAAGAAAGAAAGAAAGAAAGAAAGAAAGAAAGAAAGAAAGAAAGAATTTTATTCACTTGCTAAAAAATTATTTTATTTTTAAGTGTGTGTATATGGGTGTGAGTGTGGGTGAGGGTGAGGGCAGATGCCCTCAGAGTATCGAAGAGGGCATCATATACCCTGGACTTAGAGGGGGTTATGAGCCATAACATGTGTATGTTGTAACCTGAACCCATGACCTCTGCAAGAACACTATAGACTCCTCTCTGGACCTAAATATTTTTATTCAAATAATTTTTTTTGTTTCTAAGTTTTTAATTTACTAAATTATATTTAAATATTTAAATCATCCTTCATATGAAATCAGTGTATATCTAGGATTTTTGGATTTTGACTCTGAAGATAATGAGCAATTAAAATTGCTCAGCAGAAAATCAATATGATTGGAGCTGAGATTTAGGCTGAAGGCTAGAATCATAGAAGCCAGGACTATCTTGGAAGAGATGCTAAGACAGAACAGAGAGGAGAAGAAAGAATCAAAGGACAAACCTTGCGTCCCTGCTCACAAGGATGAACTCTTTCCTTGTTATCCAAATCAGAAGCTTGCAACTTAGACTTTCTAATGATAATGTCAGCTTGATATCACTTTAATATTTTTTACAACTACTTCTTTATTTGGTATAAGGGTAGTTACATACATGTGCATGTGCCACGGGGCACATATAGTCAGAAGAGAACTCTCAAGAGTTGGGTCCTGGGCATGAAACTGAGGTCATCAGGCTTGGTGACAATCACCTTTACCCGGTGTGGTGTCTCCTGGTCTTCATCTTACTGCTTTTAAGAACAATTCACTGATTGAATAAGCATACATAATGCTTTTCAGCTTATTAAATCTCTTACAAATACTTAAACCACACAGAAGATCCCCCTTGGTCATTCCATGTATCTGTTTGATTTTGAAGTTTTATCCATGTCATGACAAGCTAGCACAAGTTAGTGAGTGATTACGTGCCTCTGTTTCCCTTTCTGTATCACAGACATCTAGTGGGTCCTTTCAACATTCCTCAAGAAAGTTATCAAACATAGTGAAATACATACATTTCTCCTGATACTCATATTTATACTTCTAGCCCCATGAGAAGCACTAGATCATTACTAACCTGATCATTTGGGTGTGTCTTTCTCCAGTAACCTCCCTCATGCATAAAGATATCTTTTTTGGTCTCTGGCTATTTTATCCTAATACACAGTGCATATGCAGCAAGCATTAAACATTCTTAACATCACCACCGTGCCAGCTTCTCCAAACTGGCAGTCTGAATGGACTGGGTCTACTCAGTTTCAGCTGCTCTGGAAGACAACCATTTGAAATGCTCTCCAACGGTCTGCCAAAGTTAATTCTAGTGCACTCCAGAGAACCCACTTTTTATGTAACATTATCTCAAATAACACCCTCTAACTTTCTTTCACCAAAGTCTATCTAG
Source organism: Mus minutoides (assembly GCA_902729485.2). Taxonomy (NCBI): domain Eukaryota; kingdom Metazoa; phylum Chordata; class Mammalia; order Rodentia; family Muridae; genus Mus; species Mus minutoides. The sequence goes on along the minus strand of LR749556.1, from coordinate 1,973,007 downwards.
CTGGCTCCTGTGTGGCACTGACAGACAAACTGACAGTAATTTGATGCTGGGAATATGACTTGGGGTTTTACTTGTCCCTGCTGTTACTTTCTTAGAGGCAGCCTTAGTTACTTTGCCACTGCTGTGATAAAATGCCAGGGCCACAGCATCCTACAAAAGGAAGCATCGATGTAGGGCTCACGATTCCAGAGGGATAAGAGTCCCTCGTTGTTGTGGTGGGAAAGTGTGGCAGCGAGCACCAGTCATGGCAGCAGAAACAGTTGAGAGCTCGCATCTTGATCCATAAGCAGGAAACACAGACAGACAGACAGACAGACAGACAGACAGACAGACAGACAGACACAGGCACAGAGAGACATGGAGAGAGATCTGAGAGACAGAAAGACTGAGAGAACTATAATTAATGTGAGTCTTTTAAAACTTCAAAGTCCACCTCTAGTAACTCACTTCCTCCAGCAAGGACATACCTCCTAAGTCTCCCCAAACAGCCACTAACTAGGGACCAATAATTTAAAGGCCCCAACTATGGGATACATTTCATTGAAACAATCACAAAAGCTATAAGCAGTTGAAGGCAAACCCCAATCCTACTCATGGGTCTTGGGCTCCTGCTGGACCCCACTGGAAGCTGATTGTGACAATGAGACCTCTGGAAAGCATTGTCTCTCCTGTGGGGTCCTACACTTTCCAGTGGGGCTCATCTGGGTAAACCTGACGACATGAGCCACTCCTAACAACCTTGTGTGTTTTTACAACAGCGGAAGCTATTTTCTTCCCTACTCCACCATTCCAGGAATCTATCTGTAGACTTTTGAAGACAAGAACCATCTAATAATGAGTGATTTCACTGTTCTATTTTTGGCACCTGGGAAGATTTTTTTTTTAGGTCATGGCTACAGGGAAGTTCTCAAAAACTGTGCAAGTTGGGAAGTGCCAGCGTTGACAATCATTATCTTTCCCTTCTAGAGCAAAGGGATTCACCAGTAGGAACCAGGCCGAAGGCAGGACATAAGTTTCACTGCCTTTTCTATAAAATGGGCCCTAGGGTGTACTCCCAAGATTCCTGTGATAAGAACTCAAGAAGTCAAATGCAAAAACTTTAAATAATTGTCAATCTCCACGTGTCCCCTTGCTCAGCCCACATACTCCTTCCCTTTCTTTGACTTGACTGTCCCCACATTAGTCCCTGAAACCCAGGCTTCTCTGTCAGATCTGCCTGCCACCTTCTCCCCTTCCTCTCCCTCCTCCCCCTCCTCCTTCTCCTCTTCCTCCTTCTCCTCCTTCTCCTCCTCCTCCTCCTCCTCCTCCTCCTCCTCCTCCACCTCCTCCTCCTTCTCCTCCATCTTCATGCTCAGCTCTGAGATGTCACGAGCTTCCTAGAAATCCTTCTGGACTTTTATCTACCCTGGGCCGGCATTCCTACCCTCTGTTACTGCACTTCCTCCCACAGTCTAGAGCCAGCTCCTACTAACCCATGTGCAGTGACTCAGACTTTCTGTGTTCTTTGTTCACACTGTTCCTTCTATATGGCTATTCCTTCTCCTGATCTTCACCAAGATGCCTGCCAGTCCCCACCTATAGTTGAGAGCCTTGAGTACACAGTGTATGCTGTGCTGAATTGTCCCACATTGTACTCCAGTGTGGTTTTCTTATGTTTCCTAGAAGCTGCACCTAGCTATACTATACTCTTAGCCAGGTACTGTCTTTAATCCACGATTAATCAGATGCAGTGTAAAAGAGGCTAAGAGCACAGATCTCAGAACCAGGTAGCCTGGGGTTGTAGCTGGGATGAGGTACTTCCTATATTTGAAGTAGAGCAAGCTCTTTGTGTCTTCATCTCCTTATCGATGAAATGCAGAGAATGAAACCTGAGATTTTCAAAACTTAAATGTTTATCACTAAATGAAAGAAGCCTCTCTGGAAGTCTGTATACCATAAGATCTCAGCCATATCCCATTCTGGAAAAAGAGCAACTGTGGAGAGAGCCAAAACATCACCACTTTCTAGAGACTAGGACAGGGCAGTAAAGATGCTCTGCCTGATACTATAGATATTATTATACATACTATACATATCATTATACATACTTTGAAGAACATACAATGTGCCAAGAGTGCATCCTGGAGTAAATTGCAGACTCTGGGTAATTATGACATTTCAAGGTATGTAATTCACCACTCTGGCAACAGAAATTGATAAAGGAAGATACTAGACCCAAGGATATATAAAATATAGCTATACTTTCCTGCCAAATGTGCTGTGAAACTCAAAACTACTTTTAAAAAGTGAATTGTAATAAATGAAACACTCAGTGTGATGAGTTGAAAATTTGTATATTAGTACTTTGATACCCTCTTCTTCAAAAAATTACAGCTAACTCTCCTTCCCTGGAGCAGGAGATATGCTTGCTGACCTCCTTCTGAGCTCCTTCTGGTCAACAGAATGTCACAGAGGTGACACTGCAAATTTCTGCTTCCCTTTTCTTTCAAATCCCTCACTCACTAGTAGCTATGTTTGAGAGAATAAGCGACACCATGCAGAGGCCCCTGTGACAAGAAAATTAACCATTCAGGAGATAATTAGCGTAGATTAAATGAGATATTTGTATAGAGTTCTAAGTTGGGTGAACAATAATAAAGCCATAGCTTTTGATGTTGTCTTGAAATATTTTAAACATACAGAAAAGCTGAGATTATAGTATAGCAAATATCCATAACTGTGACACTTATCTCTATCAATAATAGATTAACATGTATACCTCATATTGTAAAGTTTACAGTATTTATTTAGTGGGTGTTCACACGTGTGCCTGTGCATGCACATGAGTGTAAGCATGGGCACACACCAGCTTGCAGGAATCAGTTCTCTCCTCCTACCATGTTGGTCCCCAAGATCAAACTCAGGTTTTAAGTTTTAGCAGCAAGCACATTTACCTTTACCTAAAGCATCTCACCAACTCTACATTTTTTTTAGAGTTTTTAGAAAATAAATGTTACAGATAGAGTTAAAGCCCTACGTATCCTTCCCACATCCCATTTCTACTGTGTCTTCATAGCAGTGGGTAAAATCCTAGATTTTAACCTACATTTTTAAAATTTTTAGTTCATGTTCTAAAATTTTATCTAAGTGGTATAATCCTTTTTGAGTTGCATTTTTCCAACACTGGTATGTATTTGATATCTCTCGATGATGGAATAGGTAATTTGAGCTAGCTCATATTCACTATGTCAGATTTGCATTATTAAATATTTATTAATTTTTTCATCCCACTCTTTGGAGGCATTCATATTGAGTTCAAGGTCAGAGACACAAGACAACTCAAAGATCTGTTCATAGAGGAGGGATATAGCAGAAGTATATATAAATGGACATGATTAGGCTAAAGTCCCATAGGAGATACAGGGAACCAGGACTTTAATAGAGATTAGAGTAGCCTCGGTGGTCAGTTAGTGTAGGCTGCTGTGCTCTTTCCATTTGCTTTCTTCAAACTCATCTGTGCAAAGACATCCATCTATTATAGGAGATTCTTCTGGGAATGTCTGCTCTTGCCTCACTGTCCAGTAAGACAGCCTATGACTAAGTTTTGACCAATCTCGGTACACTTCTTGATACACCATGATTAGCTCAGGGAAGAGCATGTGACCAAGGCTCAGCCAATCAGAAACTAGCCATGTCCCCATAGGGAAAATAATGTAAGTTGAAAGTCTGCAGAAAAACACCCCTCCTGTCCTGTAGGGAGGGTGAGCCAGCTCAGAGGGAGTGGCAGTAACAAGCAGAAATGAAAGAAGCAAAAGAAAGGTACAGAGAGAGGCATCGTTTGATTGCCTACCTCTCTCACTTAAGAAACTGCCATTTTCAATGTGTTTCTGTCTTAAGCCAGTTTGGCTTGTTTTTCTCTAACTTGCAAAGGTCTTCCTCTAAGCCCATCCTCCTTCATAGTTGGCTACAGCTGCACCCCAGAGATTCCCAAGTGAGTGTGTGATTGAAAATGATCATTTATCTCAGAAAAACCATAAAAATGCCTCTAACCTTAAGCTTAATGAAGCGACTGACCGGGGTTTGCTCTGCTCAAACCTCTAATGTGCTAACCTGCTTGAGGTTACCATACCCTAACCTGTCATCCATGCTTCCAATAATTAGTCAGCATTGCTCATATGTCAGGCGGATGCTATATTACAACAAGAGTATCAAAGGCATAGTGGGAATAGGGGTTTTCTAGGTATTTAGTATGGGATAGTATAATATTAATTCTCAATAGATGGCCACTAATAAATAGTATACATTCGAGTTCCCAGAGGAAAGACTGAAGAGTGAATAGAAGAATTAAATGAATAATCTAAAAATATTTGGTTAGGCCAACAGAATAAGTAGAGGAAGACAGAGAGAAAGACACAGGAAAAATAAATGACCAGATTATAGACATACTCACAGCCTTCTCAATGATTATGCCAAAACCAAATAGGTGGGGCATTGAAAAGGCTGTGATTTTTTTAAAGAAGCTATAAATGAAACTGTGGTCTGCAACACGTACGCTTTACTCATAGAATAGTGTTAGAAGCACAAGAGTTAGAAAAAAACTACTGTGTAAGTCATGTACTTAAGGAAGTAAGTGTGGCTGCAGTTATGTCAGAGATGACTCAACAGGGTGTGCTATCAGGTAGAAGGTTCAAAAAGACTAAAGGGTCCTCTCTCCCAGAGGACACAGCAAGTTTATGTGTGCATTAACTTTAAAATAAGTTCAAAACGAAGGAAGCAAATGCTTCTAGAAGTAAAGAAAAATTGAGCAAATTTATAATTAGAGTTGGAAATCTTATAAGCTCTCAGTAACTGACAAAGCACATAGGCAAGCAGACAACAATGGATAGAACAAATAATTATATAGAATATTCAAACACTATTTATTAATCATCTTGACCTATACAATATTTATAGACAAGATGAACCATTGCAGAAATATATTCTTTTCAGGTGTGTATGGCGGAGATGTTACACCAGGATATACCATACACTGTTCAATATAATTTCAAAAGATTGAAACCACTCATAACTTATTCCCTGATACAGTAGAATGTAATTAGAAGTCAATGGCCAACAATAGCTAGAAGATCCCAAAGTATTTTAGAACTAAGCAATGCATTTTAAAATAACACATGGAATAAGGAAGACATTATAGAGGAAATTAGGAACCATTCCAAAATAAAGATGGTGAAAATGTAACTGAAGCAGCAGAGAATAGAATTCATGAATTTAAATGCATTAAAAAGCTTAAAAATGAACAATCTATTTCTACCTTAAGAAGCCACAATGAGGGTCTAGGGAGGTGGATCAGTGTTAATCCTGAGGTTCTCAAGAGAAAAACCAGTTCCTCAATTTTGAGCCAAATTTGAAGGAAGCTTTAATTAAATACTTACCAGAAGAAAAAAAAAAACAGGCTCTGGTCAGGTCTACCCTGGATTTCCAGTGAGTGGTAATACATGCCGTAGGGTAATTTTAAGGACAGAACTATGAAGTCACCATATTTCCCATGTAACATTGTTATTTTCCAAGAACTACAACTCCCAGCATTCCAGAAAGTTACCTGTTTTGGGGATAGGTTGGGCTTACTGATTAACTTTGGCTCTTACATCAGTTGCGTGAAGCATGAAGGAACATGAAGAAGATGCTGATGCATGAAAACCTGAATTCCATACCCAGAGCCCACATAGAATTTAGAAGTGGTGGAGTGATTGTAATCCTTGTTTAGGGGAGGCAGGGATAGGTAAATCAACAGAAGTCATTGGCCAGCCAAAATAGCTTAGTTGGCAAGCTTCGAGCCAATGAGAGATAGTGTCTCCAAGAATGAGGTGGGCAGCTTCTGATGATTGACACTGGAGTTTGACACTGGCCTCTACAAGCACACACTTCCTTGCACATGTGCACCCTATACTTCCAAATACCACTAGGTATGATGGCCTAAGCTTGTCATCCTAGTTTCAGACCAGTGTGAGCTACACAGCAAGTCTTTGTCTCAAAACGCAGAGCAGAATAGAAACAACAAAACCTTTTTAAAATCAGCAACTGGAAGGTAAATAAATAGCTTTTAAAATACTCTGCCTATATTCTGAGTCCTAGGAAAACAGAGACAAGATCAGGAGTTCAAGTCCAGTCTGGGCTTTAAAAGAAGAACACAAAGCTAGCCCAGGCTGCCCAAAATCCTATCTCAAAGTTAAACAGCAAGCAAGTTATGAAAGAAAGCCAAAATGGGATGAGCAAAATTCAAAGATAGGCATGATAGCACGCTAGTGTACGTGTGGAGATCAGAGTACAACTTAAGGTAGTTGGTTCTCTACCTGTGGGGTCAGAAGTCAGGTCTTTGGGCTTGGTGGCAAAACCCTTTTCTGAGCCATCCTCCACCCTCTTAAGGTCATCTTCTAGACAGATGACAAACATACAGCCATGTAATCATTGCCAACTACAACACAGAATAATTACTCTCAGAATTCCTGTAGAGTTTTCTTGTAGCTTGCACAAGGAAATAGCATGTGGTCCTGATGCGTCATTCATGTTTAGGTTTTGGTTGGCTGGTTGTTGTTATTATGTATTTCACGTTTAGGTTTTGGTTGGCTGGTTGTTGTTATTATGTACGATTCTGTTATGTACTAGTGCTAGTGTTTTTGTTGTTTGTTGATATTTTTATTTTTGTCAACTTGATGTAAACTGGAGTCACCTGACAAAAAAAGAGTATTGATGGAGGAGTGGCTTCTCTCAACTCTGTTCTCTAGGCCTCTGAGTGCAACCAAGGGATATTTTCTTAATTAATGATTGATATGGGTAGGCCCAGCCCATTGTGGGTGGTGCCACCCTTGTGAGAGAAGTTCCAGGCTATATAAGAAAGCAATCTAATCAAATGATGGGAAGCAAGATAATAGAGTGGTACTCGTCTGCGGCCTCTGCCTCTGTGCCTGCCTTTGAGTTCCTACCTTTGGCTTCCCTCCATGATGGACTGGAATCTGTAAGTGAAGTGAATCCTTTTCTCCTAGTAGTTGAACTAGCGTTTTAACACATTAGTAGAGGAGCAAACTAGGGCAATGGATGTCTAACAATTTGCTCATCCAGTCACTAGGTGGTAAACATTAGTCTTGGGTTTAAGACCTTATGAATAATACACTATGAACATTTTCATACAGGCTATCATTTCAGTAACTCATTTGGTTTGGTTGCCTTATCTTGTCTAAAATGTCTTTAAAACCTTGAACAAAGTAACACTATTATTTCTCAATGTAATGGTCTGCCAAAAATGTTGTCTTATATGGATATATATTTTATTATGTTAATATAAATGAAATGAATTCATTTGACAAAAAAGAGTATTGATGGAGGAGTGGCTTCTCTCAACTCTGTTCTCTAGGCCTCTGAGTGCAACCAATGGATATTTTCTTAATTAATGATTGATATGGGTATCAGGCAACACAGGTTGAACCCAAACTTACTATGTAGCCAAGGATGACCCTGAATGTCATCAAATGACATTCATTGGTAAAGTTCTTGGTATATCAAATGAATGAAAATAACTTATATTTTTAGGTTGTACATAGTTACATAAGGTCATTTGTTTCCACAAATATACCTTGAACATATTCCCCCACCTTACCCTGAAAAAACAGGCCATATTAGTTGGGGTTCTCTTAAGGAATAGAAACGATAGAATGTGTGTATATACTATATACAGTCATACATACATACATACATACATACATACATACATACATACATGAAAGGTGTTTATTGAAGTGACTTATAGCCTCTGGTCTGTTTAATTCAACAGTGGCTGTCTCTTGATGGAAAGGCCAAAATCTAGTAATTGTTCCATCCACAAGCCTGGGTATCTCTGCTGGTCTTTAGTCTATCTTGCAATCCTGAAGAACTAGGTCCAAATACCAAAAGCGCATGTCTCAGCTACAGGATAGGTGAACTTGCCAGTGCGAGTAAGGAGAAGCAGGCAAAAGCAAGTTTTCTTTTGCCATGTCCTTTTCTATGGGTGTCCACCAGATAGGATGGCCCAGATTTAGGGGGAGTCTCCCACATCAAATGATCCAGTCAAGAAATTCCTCACAAGCATGCCCAGCTGTTTGGGTTTTAGTTGATCCCAGATGTAGTCAAGTTGACAACCAAGGCTTGCATCACACAGGCATTCATGTCGACTTGTGCCAATTTTATTTTTGCTTAAATACCCAGGAGTGGTACTGTTAGATTGCATAGTAAGCCTGTGTCAAGCTTTATAAGAAGTGGACACTCTTCCAAAATGGGAGTGTCAATTCGCATTCCCGCCAGTAGTATCGCCCAGTCCCAGATGAGCCTAGACCTTGCTAATATTTGAGATTTTCAGCTCATAAAATTGTCATGCTAGTATGTAATTGCATCTTATTTGTGTGTGTGTGTGTGTGTGTGTGTGTGTTTCCTAATGAATAGTGATGCTGAGTTTTTCAAATTGCCATATTTATCAAAACAAAGGGCTTATTTTATAAAAATCTTAATAAGACTGATAAAATACTAGAAAGACCATTAAATAAGAAAGAGAATATCAATCACCAATATCAAGAATGAAAGATAATATAGCATTATGTTAAAATGTAGTTGGGAAAATATACAACTCTATGCCAATAGTATTTGCTGTCTTGTTTTAAACTGGACAAATTCTTCATGTAGCTTATACAAGCTGACATAGGGAAAATAGAAGATGAGAATGTAATCTAGGTACAGCAACTCAAGCCTGTGATCCCAGCATTTTGGAAGTAGAAGCAAGAGGATCAGACATTCAGGGTCATCCTTGGCTACATAGTAAGTTTGGGTTCAACCTGTGTTGCCTGAGATATATCTAATGGAAAAAAATATGATTACAACTTCTAGAAAGCAAGTCAAACTGGGTAAGAAAAAAAACCATAAAGGTAGATTGCTGGGATGAAAAGGGTATGTGCTGGCAGTTGGAACTGTTGAATTGTCTTTCACATCAGGTTAGCCAATTTTTTTATCCGCAAACAGGTAAATGGGAGTATCTGTTTCCCAAGAACTTTACCAGAGAATCAGAGATGGGGCACTTTTGTTTTCCGCAGGATGATATGAAGAAAGCTGCAGCTCAGTGTCGCTCTCCCTCAGAGTGAAACAGAGACTTTCAAGTTTCGGTGTGATTGACAGCCCCCTCATGCCCACTTCCGCTGAGCTTTCGATCCTTTCCCCCTCAAAGTCAGTCATCCTCACATACCAGAGAAGTATAAACATTCTAATATGAATCAGTGAATAGGATGTTCTTCTGGAGTATTGTTTATACTTACCTCCACATGCACTCTTTACTGTGCACAGTTGTTAGAAATGTTTAGATTTTATTAATCCTTCATGAATTCTAGATTCTGAGGCATTTCTGTTTTATTGTTGTTTTTATTGCTTGCTTTTGGTTTTGTTTTGAGTTGGGTACAAACTTGTAAGCTAGATCACATTCCAAAAAGATGGACGATTTCCATTTAACATCTGAACTCTTAGGAGTACCGAGAGACAGGTGTGGCGATTTGAATTGAGCCTGATTTAACTGACCCATTTTGAATGCTTGGGAAAGCTCTGGATCTCTCCTGGGATTACCCTCTTCTCCTTGTACCATGGATGCTGGGGTCCTGAACTCAGGTGTGCAAGGTTGTGTGGCAAGCTATGTTGAGTGAGTCATTTTTCTGCCCCCAAAGTTGTCTTATGGTTCTATCCCTTTTATTTTCCAGTCAAAATAATATTTATAATCAGATAGTTGCCCAGAGTACTTCTTAGCCTTCTGTTATAATGCTGCTGCCACCCCCACCAGAATTGTTTAAGAAGTCCAAATGAGACTGTGCCTTATTTTAAGAAGCACAGACAGACAGATCCACCCACAGCCCTGCTCAGTGAAGATAGTAGGTAGACAGTATGGGGGAACGAGAGTATGACTCTCTTTAGCACTCAAAATAATTGACATGGAGTGAGACGTGAGGATGACAGACGTTCGTCCTTTCAGTGTAACTAGGATAAATTATATATGTATACCAGTCGGAAAGCCCAGTGTGACATTACCATGTGATCCAAAGTTCCATCTTTTTCCATATGAAAGAGGGACAATAATGTGGCAATAGCCAGAAAACCTTCCAGAGAATTCAAGAATAGGGCACATTGTCTGGGGCTCCTGGATCCCATCCAGAAGAAATTTGACACTAACAGCAGAAAGAGAAATAACTTAAAAGCCATACAAGCCTAGAGTGAGAGTTAGCTGATGTAATCTTCCCTCTCTTATAAGTGAAAAAGAGAAAAGAAGGCCAGCAGTAGCAGGAGACAAAAGAGTTCTGAGGTCTTGAAGTATGTTTAGCTGAAAGCAACGAAGGGGGCGGGGCGGGGGGAGCTCCAGGATGCTCTGTGCTGCCCGGAGCACATGCTCCCTGGGACCCTCATTGATCCTGCCCATCTGGGTGCACATGCTCTACACTGAAAGAACCCTCCAACCTGCTTCACCCTCGCCCACCGTTCTCCATCCCCATCTCACTGACACAGGACCTTGCCACAGTCCCCCAGAATGTGCTCTCCACCCTCCCCGCATCACATCCATCACATGCCTTCAACAGGCATCCGTGGGATTGCTAGCTGCGTCCCTTCCCCTGTGCAAGGCTCCATGAGGCAGAGGCTGTCTCTCATATTCCTCACTGCGCATGTTCCTGCCTGCTGAAGCTTAGGGAGCGATTCTGGTATGACTTCATCGGAGGAGCCTTGTCTCTGCTGAGAGAGTACGCTTGAGGAGAAAGCTGAAGCAAAGGCCTGGACACAGAAGGAATGGATGGTCTGATTGCCGTTGCTGAGTCTTAAGAGACACCATAAGTCTGCGAGCAGAAGTGAGGCTCGATTAAATCCAAAACTCGAAGCAGGAACACTTTTCTTCCCGGTGCGTGTCTTGGGATGCTTGGGAACAAAATGGAGAATTGTCAGTTATCTATATGTGTCCCCACAGCCCAGAGCAAAGAGAAAGAAGTGTGAATGACGCGCCATATGAGTAGAATTGTCTTAAAGCAGAATAATGCTCACAGTCTTGGAAGGGAGCCTCTAAAGTAAAGGTTTACATTAACCTCGTTTCATATTTCTTACAGTTTACAGGAATTTGTTTCCATCTTGTCCATGCCCATCTGTTTGATGCTAACTTCACAGCCTGCAAAACATAGCTGTACCATTCCAATTTGTTCTGAAAACAGAACCCTGGCTGATATTTTATTAATTGTGGTATAAAAATCATTTTTAAATACCCATTTTTTAAAATTTCTGATGTTCTATAGTCTTTTGGAGAGTGGGAGAAGTGCTTTTTAGAGAACATCGTGTTCAAATAAATAAGTAAGGCCCGTCCCTTGCTTCAGTGGCCCTATAACTTGTATATGTGGTTTAGACATCTTGCCCGTTTCAAAAGTCTAATTCTTATATTTTTGTAGTATAAATATATATTTATATATCATAAAATTATATATAAAAATATATGTACAGAAAGAAAGAATGTCCATAGTATAATGACAGAATATAGCCTTAAAGCCACATTTCATGGACCAAGTAATTCTTTGTTGAGAACAGTCCTGTTCATAGCAGGATGTTAACAGCTCATGCCCATCCCTCCCACCTCACCCCTGCCTCTACTCACCACAGCTAGTAGCAGCCACCCAGCCCATTTATAACTGCACAGAAAATGACTCCAGGCATTATCAAATATCCCTGATGGCTATGGGTTCAAAGGGAGGTAAAGGTAACAGCCAGTCTGTTTTCCTTACAACCTCCAGGAAAGGCACTCCTTGGCAAATTAAAGTTTGTTATCTTCTTGGTAGTTTCTTGTTCCACTTACCAGTGTGGTATCATTACACCCTTTTGGATGGGTAGTGAGAAACCATGGTGTGTACTGGTGGTAACATGGGACAGAAAATGTCTTTCTGAAGTTCCCAGAGGACCCCTCCCCATGTGGAGGAGTGTACAATCAGAAGGCTATCAGCAATCCTCTTGCCACTGTGACCTACCAGGGCTCCCAAGTTTCTCAGTTACAAGGATATAATACTTGCCTTTTAAGTTAATGATTAACTGGTAAAAAAAATAAATAAATAAATCAAAATTGTGTTTCTCATACATGACAGAATCAAGCCACTTTTTGGCATGTTGCTTTTTCTGACAAAATGGCTTTGTCCTTAAAGAGGGGGAGAGAAACATAATGGTGCATGTCTGAAGGGTTGGTCTTTAAATGCTAACCAGCTGGAGCTCAAAGCAATTATCTCCACTTACCAGCCATGAAGTGGAAGGGACAAAGGGGCACATGACCTCCGTGTTCTGGGTTCTTCATCAATAAAACGAAAGAAACCCTCTTGTATAGAGAATTGTGAGAATTCAATTACAGAATATATGCAAGGCACTTTGTACAGAGCACAGCCTGGGCTAAGCACCCATAATCATCTGTAGCTGCTGTTACCATTGTTACGGAATAGAGAAAACTCATGCACTGTAAGGCTACTGAAAGAGACCGCAGAAACAGGTTTGCCTTCAATGTCTCTAATCCTGTCTTTAATAGAAACCTCTACTTCTATTGCTTTCTTCAAAAACAACAGTACCATGGACAGGTGCTTTAAAATATTGCCTTTTCATCCAAGGCTTCAGGACAAGAGCTCTGCTGTAGCCATGCCCATATTCAAAGCACCCAGCACCCAGCACCCAGCACGGCTAACCGGGGTGGTCTTTTCCTATGCTTGACGGGTGGAATGACTGAGAATCACAATGGAGCAGCTCCAGACTCTGCAGGAAGGAGCAGAAGCCACCTGAATCAGGCACAGTCACAGAGCTTAGGAGCTCCCCAAACCACTGCAAAGATCCAAGCAAGACTCAGGAGAAACAGGTCAGAAAACTTTACCTATTCTTCTGATCCTTCATGATTTTTCCAGAGTAACAGAGCAGTTAATTAACTCTCAACGTTAAGAAAACCAACATTGTAAGCATGGCAGCCACACGGCTTTAGTTTGGGAGAGATGGAAGGACCCAGCAGCAAGTGTGGATATAGAGAGAATGCCACCATTGATCTGTAACTACAATGACACACATCTTGCAATGCACCAGCTGGGAGACTCCCAGCTCATCCAGAGAAGAAATGGCTTCCTTCCTTTGTTTGGTATTTCCTGATGAGGTCTCATTATGAATCCCATAATGAGGCATGAGGATAGTGAGGTTGGCCTTAGACTCACTATCCTCATGCCTCAGCCTCCCCAGTGATGGGACTGTAAGCATGTGTTTCCCTCCTTGGTTTGAGAACTGATTTCTGCCTGTGAGATGCTCATTCGCAATGGAGGATGGCGGATGGTCACAAGGGAGATGGACTGGGTAAAGAACAGTCCTGGGAGACTCAGATATCAGATTGCCTAAATCAGACCTAAGTCTCATTTAGGTATATGACAGTGTAGGTGACATCATACAACTAACTAAGCAATGACCACCATGACTACTCTTGATAAAGAATGTCTAATGGGTTGATGGGTGGATCAGCCAGGGAAGTTCCTGCTTTGTAAGCACAAGGACCTGATTTCTATCCCCAGAGCCCATATTAAAAAAAAAAAAAATGAAGCATGGGGAAGGGCTTGTCACCCCATCTCTGCAGAAGTTGAGAAAGGTGGATCCCACTAGCCTACTTAGTAAGTTCTAGGCAGTGATGTGAGCTTGCTCATTCACTCTATCTATCTATCTATCTATCTATCTATCTATCTATCTATCTATCTATCTATCTATCTCTATATGTGTGTGTGTCTGTTTCCCTCACATACACAAACACAATGTCTTTGTGTCTCTGTTTTCTCTCTCATACACACATATACTCTCTGCCTCTGTCTCTCTATGTGTGTCTCTCGAACACATAAACAGAGAGAGAGAGAGAGAGAGAGAGAGTCTTTTATTTTCAAAATATCGACTGAAATCTTCAGCTTGAGAAAGCCCACATTTTATGTTCCTTCAGCTTTAGAAGACAGATAATTACCCTCCCTAGTTATTCCAAATGTTTGTTACTGCAAGAAGAAGCAAAGAGACCAACAGTGATCTGTGTCAGTCAAGGCCTAACTCTTCAGAGAGCATCTCTAAAGGACTTGCTAACTGGCTGAAAGTGCTTCTAGCCTCTGGGTACCTATCATTGGTCTGGCCTTTGGTGCCATTAATAGCAGCATCACATGTGTGATCAAAAAGTGATCCAGATTATAGCACACCCAACTTCTCTTCCTTTAATTTACTGTTAGGTAGAGGCTGAAGAATCTGAAACATTCAGAGAAAGAGATTGAACAAACACACAACTGAAGGGGAAAGCCAAAGAGGCCAAAGGAAGATTGAAAAGGAAATCTTTAAAAATGTGGAGGATGTTGGCGTCATTAACAGTAAATATAAAATGAAATTCCAAAGTGTGCATTATTTACTCTTCCAGTGGACAATAGCTGAAGAATTTTTTAATAAAAGGTCTGGAACATTTTACACACAGAGATATGCATGACTTTGTGGCTTTTATCATATGGATTTCAGAGTTTTCTAGTTCCCTCTTGGCATACTCATAAAAACAAGTATAAATTGAACTCCCCTTTAATAATCTCCATGGTATGATATTACACAATAGATTCAATTCTTTTGTTTCCCACCCCATACTTATTACCACAGAATACCATTGCCTTTATATTAGTCTTCCCTCTGGAGGGAAAGCAGGTCTAAAATACAAAGCTAGCCCTTTCAAAAAGCTAGCCCTTTCTACAGACATCCTGTAATTAGCTGGGCCTTTCATCTTTTTATGGTGTGATTCCCTCTGCAGGAACAGTAAAGTTTTCTTTTCTCAACAATATTTATGCCAAATGTTTCCACCAAAAAGGATCTGTGAAGTTTTTCCTGCACTTCTGGCATAGATGAGTTCATCTGTAATGATGGGTAGACACCCCTCCCCTTTAATCAAGCTAATTAATTGCCTCCCTGCTTCTTCTTGAGGCGCACCTATTGTCTTTATGTCCCACTTGGCCACTTGTGGCCTCAAGAAGAGTCATGTTCTGTCTCTATTCATGCTCACTACATATTTTCTACCCAATAAACTCCAAATAAATGGTTCAGCAAAGAAAACTCAATCACAGCCAGACTTACATGGAACACTCTTGCTATGTCTCCAATTTATTTGTCTTACACTTACATGTGATTTGGGGATTATTCTGTGGCTAAATGGTTTTCTGTAAGCCTAAGCAGACAAGCACTGTGCCTATATTTGGTTTGGGAATCCCAGTATTTGAGATTTGCTGCAGAATGTTTTCATGTTTTTTAAAAAAATATTTTCTTTTCTTATGATCTTACATAACTTTGTCCACATAGATTTTGTATGCCTTAGAGGGTCTGATCCATCTCATAGCTGAGAGTTAAAACAAAACAAAAACTGAGAGGAAAGAATTTACCTTAACCTTGTCTATGGCCAAACAACTTAGGATAACCCTACACCTAATTTTTATTATAATTAATATAAAATAATTATGTATATATTAATACACACATATATTATATATAATTATTTATATAATTAGTGTGTGTGTGTGTATTAGTGTGTGTGTGTGTGTGTGTGTGTGTGTGTGTGTGTGTGTGTGTGTGAAAACACACGAATGCACACACATACACACATTTTCATTCTGTCTCCTACCTCTCTTGGTTACAGATGTAAAATCCAAGATAAACCAGAACTTAGGTCAAGGAAGATAGCTTAGCTGGTAAAGCAGAACTCATTCAAAACAAACAAACAAACACCAGGTTTAGCAGTGCAGATCTCTATCTCCAGTGCTGTGGGAGGGGGCTAAGACGGGCAGATCTTGTTGACCACGCAGGATAGCTAAAATGGGAAGCTCCAGATAGAATGAGAGTTCCTGTCTCAAAACATAGGTGGAGAAGCTGGGAAAACAGCTAAGTATGTGTGGTGGTTTGAATGAGAACAGCCCCGATCACTGTGCACATCAGGGCTGAGAAGGCACAGCGGCAGGAGCGTGAAGCTACAGTTCCCATGAAGTCCTCGGCAGGAGCGTGAAGCTACAGTTCCCATGAGGTCCTCGGGGAGGCGTGAGCAGTAAAAGCTCTTGCTCAGCTTGCTTTCTCTCTTCACACAGTCCTGATGGCAGCCTGCTGAATGGTGCCTCTGCATTTAGAATGGCTCTCCACAGTGCAGTTAACTTGATCTAGATGAGCTTCCACAAACATGCTCAGAGCTTGTTTCTGTGGTGATTCTAGCTCCTGTCAAGTTGACCAGCAAACACCACAGCAGCCTTACACAGCACGAAACGTGTTATGTCTGGGGAAAACTACCAGGCTTCGTGACCACTGACTTGGGGGGAATCAGGGCACAGGGAAGTGACAAGTCACAGATGAGGCTTCAAACTTAAGTTACTAGACATGTCTACTGCTCCCCAGTATCCAACTGACCTCCTCTTCCTAAACACCATAAATACTACATTTCCTACCCAACTTCAGGGAGACTGGCACTAAGGTGAAACTCAGGATATTCTAAGGCAGAAGTACAAGAAGCCATTTGTTCTTAAAATGGATCACCCAGTGGTTGGGAGTGTTGTTTAGTGCTAGAGTGCTTGCCTAGCATACACAAGTCCTGCGCTCAAACCCTACCATCAGGGGGCAAAGACATATCACCCCAGAGACAACCCTACAACTCTATGACACAGAGGGCGAAAGCCTCATAGGATTTGATGCTCTGAGTTTTTACTTATTTTGCCTCACCCTGATCTCAACCTCAAGTGAGGCCCTGTGACAAGGCCCTGCCTGGTGAGCTCTAGATATCAGGAAAACAACAGATCCAGGACTCTATTCTCTGTGCACTAGGTCTCCGCTATAGAAATCAAGGCAGCTGGATGGCAGGGATCAGTGGGTATCTCTGCAGCCTTCCTGGAGATATCATATGATTAAGACAGAAAAAGATGTTGTATGGAGACTGGCAGCCTCTGTGAAATCACCTAACCTGCTCCCTCTCATCCTTGTTATTACTGCTGCTATTGCTGTTATAGCATTACGCCCATCAAAATCAATCACTACCTCTCTGTTGACCCAGCAGGGTTTGCTGTACAAGCTGAGCAGCATCCTGGTTGATTATGAGTGGGAGCAGGCTCCCTGGGAGGCGTTGTGCAGATAGAGATTATCTTCCTGTCCCCAGAGCCTAGTCCATGGTCTGGAGATACTATTGGTATTCAATGTATTTTGTGGATTAAGTGAGAATATTTGGTCTACAAGTTATAAGAAAATTTCTGCAAAGTAAAAACTATAAGCCAAAGGAAAGCCAAAAAAAAAAAAAAAAAAAGCTCCTATTTTCTCCTGTGTCTCTCTGAATCTTTCAGTCTTTCAGTGCCTGCATCAGCTGGGTTGTCATGGTTACCTCTCATCATCTTTGGAATATTATTAGATGCTGACCCACATTGTATCAAAACTGTACATAGACCTTGATGTGTGCTTGCCTCCCCTACCATTCCAATTGTTGTTCTCTTTTCTGGTCTACCATCCTAGTTCTACTGTATTTAAATTCATAAAAGACTTTACAGCATGGCTGTTCACCAGAATGAGAGCTCATTCTACTTTGTACTAACTCAGTGGGACTTCAAAAGAGCTGGACTCAAACTGAGAATAAGTTAGAAAGTTCTTTTCTTACCATGCACATGATATTATATATATATATATATATATATATATTTAAAAGCCCAAGATCTCAGTATATAGACTAAACTGGCCACAAATCTACAGAGATCATCCTATCCTGCCTATGCCTCCAGAGCCCTGGGTTTAAAGGTGTGTACCACCATGCCGGGCTACATTTCTTTCTAACTATGTGGGTCCAACCCGGACTCTGCATTCTGAAAACCTCTTTCACTTTGCTTAGCTTTCATTATCATTCTCATTGGTCCAGCTACTGATTGATCTCTCCCTGTTAGCTTCTCTGCTATAAGCTCATCAAAACCTCTTGAAAGAGGTGTTGTTACCAGACCTATTTTGCAGATAAGAGCAGAGAGGCTCAGCGGGGGGTGTGTGTGCAGAAGTTATGCAAGAACACTAAGGTTAAATACCAAAGCAAAGATGCAGGCCTGTGTGCTTCCTCTCCCGTGGTATCATGAGAGAGAGGTGGGGGTAATCTCAAAGGCAGCCCAACTTCTTCCGGTTTCAAAGTAGACTCTCAAATAAAGGCAGTATTACGTTACCAGTGGTCTGAGCAGTTCAAGATTTGGGAGAAAAGAGAAAAATTGGTAAGCCAGTCTGATGAAATCTGGATTGCATAAAACCTTACTCTGAGCCGGGCGTGGTTGCGCACGCCTTTAATCCCAGCACTTGGGAGGCAGAGGCAGGCGGATTTCTGAGTTCGAGGCCAGCCTGGTCTACAAAGTGAGTTCCAGGACAGCCAGGGCTATACAGAGAAACCCTGTCTCGAAAAACCAAAAAAAAAAAAAAAAAAAAAACCTTACTCTGAAAAGTTACCTCCCAAGACAGACAGGAAGAATGAGCCCAAGTGTTCTACAGGATGAGATTGTGACTATAGGTTAGGAGGCCTGCTAATAAGCTAACTATCCTGATTAGGTCATTACAAAATACATTGAAGTATTGAGTGATATGCCAAATGCTATAGATGAGTGCAATTATCATCTCTTGGTTTCCAAGGAAAAAAGTTTTAAAGCAACTCCCAATTTCTTTATAGCCTAGAAATTTAAGATAACTGAAATACATTTTAGAATCACATAATACATCATTTGGCAAAAGGGCTTAGTGAAAGAAAATGTATTTAGACTCACTTTTAAATGTGAGTGATAAGAAGTTAAAGAAAAGGATATGTAATTTTTTTTCAGGCTAGTTTGAAGTATCATACTTTGCTAAAAAAAAATAATAAATTTTCTTTCAAAAATTACCTTTTGGGTCTTTTTATCCTAGCACTTAGTGCATCTCAGGTTCAAAGGCAGCCTGGGCTACATTATAAGACCCTGTTTCATAAGGTGACTGGTGCAAGGAGCAAGAAGGAAGGAGGAAGAAGGGAGGGCAGAAGGGAGGGGTCAGGGAAGGACCATCTCCAGTGGGATCCCTTTCATTGTTGAGCTTGCAGGCCTTCGTTTGCCATTTCTCCCCTTGGTAGTACATTACCTAAGCACACTCTTGGGCATTTTCTACCAAAGTATATATGTCTACATAAAGCATTTGTCATGATTTTCTGCACTTACGGAATGTTGAGTTTTTAAATTTTTCATTGATTATCAACATTTTTCCAATTTAGAGAGACAGCTTTGATGTCCTAATAGTCAGGAAGGACTTTGAATGTCATAACTTGTTTCACAGATTTATTTCATGCAGTGAGAAGGCAAGGAACTCATGAGGCAACCTGCAGAAAACTTGCTGTTTGATTCTGTCCATCATTAAGTAATAGCCATCAGCTGATTTGGCTACTTTCCATACAAGGCCTAAAAACACCTTATCAGTGCTCCCATCGGGTTGCAATGCCTGGCTGGTCAGAATGGTGTTAATGGCGGCCCATAAAACCACTGCCAGTTGAAATGTCAAGTGACTTACTGCTGAGTGGAAGAACAGGTGAAGGAAGAAAGCTGGGAAGGAGATAGGAGAAGCGAGGAGGCAATGGGGTGCAGGGAGGGGGTTTATAATGGGGACCGAGAAGGTGGCTGTGGTCAGGATGTAAAGCGACTAACAAAAATAAATTATTGGAAGAAAACTTATAATGAGAAAAGGAAAGAATAAAATTTTAAAAAGAGAAAAAGCCAAGAAGAAAGAGAAAGATGTGGGTAAATGTATGGTTAAAATAAAAGGAAAGGAAAAAAAAACAAGTAATATAAAATATGATTTTTAAATAAATGAAGCCCATTAACAGATGAAGAGGTCACACATATACGGTGGAGTGTTATTTAGCCATGACTAGAATGAAACTAAGACATTACAGGAAAATGGTTAGAACCAGAGATCGTGTTACATACACAAGGCTATATTCGAAAGGGCAAACCCTTCATGTTTTCTCTCATATGCAGAAGCGAGATGTAAACACAAATATCCATCATGACATGAAAGTATAAGGGGAATGATGTGCGCTAGCAGTTGCATCCTATGGAAATACAACAGGAGAGCTATAGTAATTTCTAACAGAAACCGTATCCCAAAGGAAGTTAGGGTTGCTTCAGCAAAGGCCGACACCCTCAGCAGTTCTGATGCTGTTTCCATGGTACTGCTTTCCTGGCCTGCCTGGGCCTCAGAGTCGAAGGATTGAAGATAAAGAAGTTTAAATTGGTGGGTTGGTTGGTTGGTTGGTTGGTTGGGTTTGAGGCAAGATCTTTCTATTTAGTTCTAGATGGCCTGGAACTCTCTATATAGACCAGGTTGGCCTCAAACTCACAGAAATCTACCTGCCTCTTCCTCCTCAGTGCAAGGATTAAAGATGTGCACCACCATGTCTGGTCCCTAACGCTAGTTTTTAATAGATTCAAGGAAGAATTTAAGTAGAGCAATAAGAAACGATAAATATAATAGATCTTACCATAGGCTTGCTTCTCAAATAAATCTGATCATCTTCATTCTGTCTTATATTTAAATGAACTAGCAATGCTCATTACAAATTTCTCTACCTTCATCCACCCCAGGTCAGCTATATTTACAGGTCAACTTGTCAATCTTAAATTCTCTGCAGTTGGGACTCGTGGAGTCCGTTCTGCCTTCTTGACAGGAGTGTGGGCAGCCCAGACTGAGTTTAGGGCTGCAGTCACAGGTAGATTTCTGTTGCAATTATTTCCTCATCCTTTACAATAGTTCCCAGGACTTCACATAGCTTCCAACAGCACATATGAAAGCCCTGTTGTTACCTTTAAGCCTGTAGAGAACCATAGATGAGGAGGAGGAGTGGACGGACTGACAGATGAATATGAAAATGATAAAGGTGGGCAGAGTCTAGAGCTCAGGAGGGGGGCAATCAAGAGCGAGGAAGAATGAGAAAAGATACGAAATGTCCAAACACTAAATAATTATTATGGGTTATACAGTGAAAAATAAATGCAAGGACACAGTCACTGGACAGGGTAGAAGAACATGATGAATCTGAGCAGATTAATCAGGCCTCCTTGAACTGTCAAGGAAAAAGATTCATTGAGACGGAGGCTCTGGTGTTCATTCCCCTGATGATGATTAATAGAAGCTAAGGTCAGAATTAGCATTAATTCTTTTTGAGGGGAAGAATGTCAACAAGAAAACACATAACATAAAAGACTATGAGGAAAACTCAAGTTCAATAGACACAGATTCAGGGAAGAGCTAAGCTACTTTGGAGCATGGAGAGGGAGGACAGCTGTCTAAATGGATTGTTCTGCAGAGTGAGGAGAGACAAGTGCAGGACGATGACTTTAGCAACTTATCGCCTTAAGACTTATGTAACTTGGATTTCTTCTCCGTCTGCTGCAGCTCTGAAGAACACATCTAGCAGAAAGTGGAAAATAAGGCAATTGAAAAGAACCAAAAGCAAAGAGGAAGTAATGGCAAGAAAATAAGGCCCACAGCAGAATTAATATACACCTTCCATATACCGCCCAATAGACAGTCTGTAGTCACTGGAGAGAATCTGTTAATTGGCCTCTCATCTTTCTATCCAGCAAGCACAGAAAAATAAAAATGACCACTGCTAAAAGTCTACTTTCTAGAAACTAACCTGGAACATTTTCGGATGTTAACATTAAAGTCTAAAAAAGTTCTGTTCAGCAGATCCTCGTGATATGGGCAAGAACTTTGCCAATAATCTGTCAGCAAACATAGCATCTGTTTTCTTAAAGTCAGACTCTTCTGTTCTTACTAACTTGCAAGTGGTCTCCATTTCTCAAGCAACAATCCCCACTTGATCCTGATAACTTTTTATTTCATAGTAAACTCTTGAGAACAGTTGCACATGTGCCAGAAAATGATGCTTGCCGCCATGGAAACAATTTGACACAGCAGTTACTTTGTTCCCACCACCTTTCTATAGAGTTCCCATAGAGGCTTTATGTAAAGCTCTGTTTTGTTTTGTTTTGTTTTGTTTTGTTTTGTTTTGTTTTGTTGTTTGTTTTTTTAACAGCTCTGCCATTTAATCAGCCTAGAGAATGATCTAGAAACCAGTCTATCTGAAGGATTCTACTGAATTTGGAACAGGAGAGAGTGGGTGAAACCCTTCTGATGGGGCCCTGAAGCCAAGAGCATTGGCTCAGCTCTGAGTGCCCAAGCCATTGCACACTGCTGTGTTGGCATGGTGTTTCTGCAGGCCATTGGCACTCTTACTGTTTGGGCCATGTAATGCATCACTCACTGTTCAACTGTGACAGATGTGCTTAAAATGACCACCTGTTCACAGCCTATATGGTGACCAGGACCCTGAACTTACTTGGGCCTCATGTCAGAGGCAACAAAAGACATACTAATATTTTTCTTGATTTTCAAATTGACAAGTTAAATTGTCTACTCTTGCATAGATTCTCTTCAGGCAAAAGAGGAAGTACCAGTTAAAGGTGCTGTGTAAAATCAAAACAAAAATTAAACTGGCACCTGCACGATGAACAAGAATTATAATCAATAGTAGAACTGCCTGAAGTCATTTTCATTTCCTTCCACCAAGTGGGCAGAGTTGTGGGGCTAACTCTTCTCTCCTCCCTTTCCTTCTCTGTCCTCCCTCCCCCTGAGCCCCCATGTGACTCCCACCCTCTCTCTCTCTCTCTCTCTCTCTCTCTCTCTCTCTCTCTCTCTCTCTCTCTCTCTCTCTCCCCGTTTTGGTTCCTTCTTGCTCTTTTTAGGGCCTGCACAGACCCACGGGTAGTCACTGATCACTCTCACTTCTGCTGAGGAAATTACAGCATGCTTCTCTAAACGTTGGAACGAAAGAGAAAACAGATGTTCTGATACCAAATGGTCAGACCTTGGAGGGTTAGCAGTATTCTCAGGACCAGTAGGACCTAAAATATCTATGAGTCTGAAGAGCACTGGGGAGTCACTGGGGGATGGGACAGAAGACTAAGGCAAGGAAAAAAGGAGGTAGGCGGACGTCTGTGTGTTATCTGCTCTACTGATCCCTCTTGAGCGTGATACAACACCTGACTTTAACCCTCCTGCGATGGTTTCTATTTGGGTCTGATGTGGGGACTCTCTGCTGAATCAGTATCTCTGAGCTGAACCAAGAAATTCACCCCCCCAAAAGGAGTCACTGTATTAGTCAGGGTCTCTGAACAAAGTTAGACCCAAGAAAAAGAATCCTCTGGTCTGAAATGGTCTCCTGTGTGAAACTCTCTGCTTTGTACGCGAAGGAAAGAAGGCACCAGTGGTGGGAGCCTGCTCATCAAACGTGGTGCGAATCTAGCTTCTTCTAGAAAAAGCAGCCTGCGTCACATCGAAGCCAGATTTGGTTCTTTGTTCTGAGAGCGGTTAGGCTAGTGGAGGGGCTGGCTTCCGTGACAACTGGTACAGGGACAGGTGCAGTGTGGGTCCCACAGATATGAACTCTGATAAATCGTGCATGAGTGCCTACTCTGCGCAAGAATGGAGAAGAGAGCAGCCCAGCTCCCACCCTCCTGGGGTTCCCATCGCAGCCTGATCATCTGCAGCCTTCTCAGCCAGGAAGATGTTTCAGATCCCGCTTCATTAGTGTGTCTGGGAGGAAGGTAAGTGGTACTTTGATTCCCATTCTACGGCTAGGTAATGTGGGTTCCAACAAAATAAGATGAGGGTCACACAGAGGTCAGAGCATCTGAAAAAAATTATCATAAGGTTTTTGATGTGCGCTAAACAGTTTAAACTGAGAAGTGAAGAAGACTTTTTTTGTGGACTTATCTAAAAAGAAATGTGCCACTTTGAATATCTCAGTTTCATTTATTCAGCAAGTATGTAGTGAGTGCTACCATAGGCAATAAAAACAGCAAACAAAATAAGGACTGATGAGGCGTGTGTGTGTGTGTGTGTGTGTGTGTGTGTGTGTGTGTCTGTGTATGTCTGTGTATGTGTCTCTGTGTGTGTGTCTCTGTGTGTCTGTGTATGTGTCTCTGTATGCCTCTCTGTGTCTGTATGTGTCTATGTGTATCTCTCTCTGTGTGTGTGTGTGTGTGTGTGTGTGTGTGTGTGTGACATGTTAGGTGGAAAGTACCTTGAACAAAACCAAAACACAGCAGAGAACTAGAAAGGAATAGAGGTGCCTAGTGTAGGGAGGCAACTATTGGGCAGAGCTCTAAATAAAGGAGCAGACTTTGTGGTTGTCGAGGGACCCCCAAAGAACATCAAGTGGCAAGCTGTGAGATGGGCAGGGGCAATGAAAGTTTGAAGAACAGCAACATAGGCACTAAAGCAGAGAAGCAGGGCATAGATGAGATACAGGAATCAAGAGATAGCTGGGAGAGGGACAACCCTGGCTGTGGCAACAGGAGAGGTGGGGTATCCCTGATGGATTTATGTCCAGGGCCACTTAGGATCTCATGGGATCTTTCTGGCTGGAGGCAAGGCTCAGTGTATGCACATGAGCATTCCAGCAAAAGAGATCTCTAGCTGAGGGTGGCATCTGAAGCAGAGATGGACGGGGCCAGTTTTGTTTTGTTTCAACTTGTTCTAAAGTTCATTTCCATTATCCCTTTCTCCCTTCATAGCATTGGAAAATGGTGAAAAAAAATTACTAGTCATATATGGTGAAATGTAATCACAGAGTAGTAGACTGGTTGTTTTTTGTTCTTTTGTTGTTTTTGTTTTGTTTTCATGTCAGTTCAAACCACCTTCCTGATATCTGAGATGAATCTTCCTAGTTATGAGCTAGTTAACGTGGAGCTGAAAAACAGCATGCAGTCAGATATGTGCATGCCCCAAAATGTGTTCCTGTAGTTGGATTGGCTCATAGAAATTACAGTTGACTGGATTTTATTGGTCCTCCTTTCTAGAACTTGTAGTAATTCATTCCTCTTCCTTAGGCCCATTGTAAATAAGAATTTCCCTCTCCAATACTCCAAGTATTGAGTACATTATTAAAAAATCATAATTATATGAGATTCTATAAAGTATGCTTGGGCCAGTTTTGATAAATCCCTTTGATACGTAAATTTAAAAAAAAAAACATTTTTCATGCTTCTATGAATCTCATGGCATCCTCATGCATCTCCATCAAATGGCAGAGGTCCAGTGATGGAGAGAGTGAAGACAGATAGCCAAGAGACTGAGCAAGGGTTTGAAGGGAGGCAAACAGAGTTCCCAATCAGACCATTTAGCTCATCTTTAAGTCCATGATTGGACATTTGTTATCCCAGGACATTTGTTATAGACAAAGGCCCTGTCTTCCTCAGTCATGGCTTTACACGCAAGATAAGATGACACCTATATTTCCTGCTGGTTTACCAGCTACTCTCTAAGAGCTGGGCCCACGAGGATTTCCCATCTTCCATTGTCTGCTATCTCAGCGGTGATGGTTCCCCTCTGCCTCCCTCTAAAAGATGTGTTGAATGAGACTATGAGCTTGAGGTCAAATGACTTGAGGCTTATTAATAATGGCATGAGTCATTTGTGCTGCCTTTGACATAGATATAATATTAACAGATTCCAGGAAGTTCCCTCGTCTCCCTCAGTGGCCTTTCACAATTAGCCTTTCAACTAAAGCACAGTGAACCCAAGGCCTCCTCCTCCTCCTCCTCCTCCTCCTCCTCCTCCTCCTCCTCCGGAAACTGAATCCAGAAACTGTCAGTCGCACATCATCTTTAGTGAATTTATGTACCACACGCCTGCCATTCTAGCTCACATGGGAGAAAGGAAAGACTAAATAGGCATGAGAGGCCATTGTCGAGAGCCGGCCGATAGGAAGGATCCCCAGAGCAGGTGCCTCCATACATGGTGAACACTAGTTTGGGGTGTTTCTTGACTCTAAGAAAAATGAAATCCTTGCAAGGCAGACCCTTGGAATCACTATAGCCAGTAGCCACAGAAATAAAATTACTTAAAGAAAAGCATTGAGCCCATGGAGCATCATATGATTTTAATAACCTCTGGCCAGAGTTGTTTAAATAATCTCTTCCAAGACACCTCATACTTCACCAGTTATATGTGTCCCTGTGTCACCCCAGCCTTTAACGAATTCTTTTCCCTTAAGTATTTCTGGAAATGCCCAGGGGCGCTAAAGATGTGGCTGGAAATAATTCCGAAGAGTGTCCTCAGCAAAGCGGGGATCCACGGGTCCAGGCTCACGTGCTTCCACTAACATAGCACTCAGGACTAGAAGTCTGTCCCCATTTCTGTGGAGTCACTGCTACCAGGAAGTCCTATAGGACCTGAGCTGATGAATTCAGAATGCCTGCTGAAGGTCTGCATTAGAGCCTGGCTTCACCTCCTTGCTAAGCAAAGTGAGACAGAGCCCATGGCCCTGCCCTTGGGAGGCAGGCATGCTCGATCTCAGGTGCCCTGGTGGATCACAGACCTCCCTGAAATGTTCCCATCTCTATCCATGGACAGTGGCCAGACTCCAGTGTCCTCCTCTGCTCTCATTTGCTGCTGTCATCCCCACCTCAGGGACAGTTAATCTATTTCTCAAAGCTAAGTGTCATTCCTGGAAGCCACTCTAAGAACCCCACTGAAAAGCTGTGTGAACCCCGGTGCCACTATCTCATATCTATCATCCTTCTGAATCATACACACCCTTTCTCAAGGCTGTGGAGTCAACCCGTTCTCAAGTGCTCCCAGTATAGCCGGGTTCAGACAAGCTCTAGTCTCAGCCTGGAGAGGATCACCCTGCTGTTGGCTAACATCAGCCTTTCTTACTGGAATTGCACTGCCCATTTGTATCTGCTCCATGGTGTGCTCCTTTCAATCAGTCATCCATTTGAGAGCACCCTGGTTTTTCCTACAATGATTTGCAATGTGCCAGTGAAGAGCATTTCGGTCTCTCTATGGAGAGTCCTAAACCCTATTGGACCTATCTCTTTTTCTGTCTCTCTCTGACTCTGTCTCTGTTCTCTGTCTCTGTCTCTCTCTCTCTCTCTCATACACACACATACACACAAATAAATAATTAATAAATAAATAAATAGATAAATAAATATTTAAATTATGTCAAAAGTGGGGACATCTTGTTAGTAGTTGAATATAAAGGCTCAAACCCAACCAGAGTAGGCCCTTACTGATGATGCAGACCCCAACATATAGTATACCAACATCTTGCCCTAGAAGCATGTGTCTAAATCTGTACTGGCTGCCATTGCACCACAGACCAGGCTCTTGAACAACATAATTCTCTGATGCTGTCCTCTGATCCCATATGAGTTAGGGCTGCAACCTATGGATGTAGACGAAGCTGCAGATACTTAGACTATAGCAATATGCATCATGAAAACTTTCTTCTTAGAGAGGTGGTAACATATTCTTGAGAAGAGAAAGATTGCTTGAGTTTGGGATTTCAAAATTAGTCGGAGTGACAAAGTGGGACCTTCTCAGAGGAGTCGGGGGAGGAAGCAGAATGAAGGGGGCAAAGAAGGAGGATGAAGAGAGGAAGAAGGAAGGAGCTAAGGTTAGGAGAAGGTTTTAAAAAAAAGGAAAGACAAATGTAGAGGAAAATAACAATCCACCATCATCCTATAGTTAAAATTGTGTTTTCTGTAAATTTATTTACTATAAATTAACACAGAGTAGGAAACAGAACATAATATAAAAGTGTAAAAGTCACAGACATAACTAAAAGAAAGTTGGCTCCATTGTGTGTATGTATGTAAGTACATACATACAAACAAATATGCATACTTATAATTTTCCTGTGAGGATAAGATAGACTTAACTGCCCTTTAGTGAGATAATAGTGAGTTTCTCTTCAATGTTTTATTATTATTATGATGATGATTATTATGATTATTATTATTATACTTCTTCTTCCCTTAAGACATATTTCTCAGTAGAATGTCTTTCTTAGAGAGCGTCTGTGTGTGATTGACAGATATGATACATGTATAGTCTAGAGCATCCATGATAGATAGTGTACTATGATTTAACACTGAATCATGGATGCTCCATTACAAAGAAGTTGCCTATGGCTCCATGTCACCTCTGTTTGCAACAGGAAGAGTGGAGAGAGACAAAATCCCTAGTAGTCTTCGGCCTCACAAATGTAATGTTTCCATAACACCAGCAAATTTCTTAATTTTTCGTGCCTCAATTTACTAGTCTGGAAAATGAGGATTCTCTTGCCTATTTAATAAACTGTAAACTTCTACCCAAGGATGAGGCATTAGCTTAACCATATGATGGAGATCCATTACTAAGGCAAATTAATCAGTGCTATGTTATCAGAACTGTTTAATCCTAGAACTATCCTCACTATTCACGACCACACATTGTGGACAAATGACATCACTTCTCTTTTACTTAGTTTTCTCATCTATGATGTATATAAGAAGTGCTTCCCTTCTCAGTGAGCATTAGATAGGACAGTGGGAGTACCATGTGCTGGCTGCAATCATTACCATTCCTTACGATTAGGAAGTAGATTGTGTACAACATCAGATGGCTGAGAGTCATTGGCTTTCCACTGCATGTTCTCTAAGAACTGTGGTAGGAGAATGTCTGCAGCATGTAGGTGTAAGAGCCATCAAAGACATAAAAGTCACCTTAGCCAAAATGCCAAATCAAAGTAGTCAGTGATTGGCAAAATGTGTGCCCCAAAGTCACAAGCCCTTGGAACAAGGAGTATGCTTTATGCATCTTTGATGGTCACAGGAGTATGATAGTCAGGATGGTTAGGGAATTGAGGGTTTCAGTGCATACACCCCTACACACACACACACACACACACACACACACACACACACGCATGTACATACACACACACAAACAAACATATACACACCCTTACACACACACACACATACACACACCCCAACATCGCTTCTATTTTACAGCCAAAATTCTTAGCTGATGAACAAAGCCATTCCTTCTTGGACCCTCAACCAGACCTCATTTCCTGGGTTTCATTAAATGTTACCATGTGCTCACATTGTGGGCCATATGGTTTCTTTCTCTATGGCCTAACTCTGCCATTTCAGTGTGAAAGCAGCCACCTGAGATACATAAATGTATGAGTGTGCTATGTCCCAATAAAACTTTTAAAATCTTGGCTGTGGTTTGCCAACTCCTGGGTGAGAGCACGGTAAGCTAAGGGTTGCACAGTGAAGCTGAAAGACAGACAGGAGCCAATCAGGAGGCATCGTGGGATCAGAGAACTACTTCAGTCTTTACCCCTAGAACCTAAAGAAGTCTGAGGAACATTTTAGAAAGGAGTGTGACTCAGTGTCAAAAACTCAGCCTTGGAGATCCAACCTGCAGCTTCTACTCACTGCGTGGCCACTTTTTGTCCCTTCCCATGTGGAGTCCCCTCCTAAAGTTCCTGAGATACCAGCCTGCAGGGGCGTCACAAGGTGACATTTGTCACTTTGGTGAGCTTGCCATGGCTGAGGCTTTCATCCACAGCTTAGCAGACTAGGAACCCCAAGCTGTGCATCCTCATTCTCGGCCAGACTTATACTCCAAATTCAAGTGACTCCACCCTAGGTAAAAAGCCCAACTTACTAATTCTCTCTTTAATTTATTTTATAATTAGTGGGTGGGGCTTTATTATGACACTTCATAAATAGATCGATATAGATGTATATCATTGTACTTTGCTCAAGTGATCTTTATGAAAAACACAGATGCCAAATGGGAGTAGTCTATTTTCTCATCTATAACATAAAGTCCTTAGAGAAACACTAAAAGCAACTATGGTGGTTAGTGTTTATTATTATTTGTATTACCAAGCACACTATAAATCTATCTATGCACTTACTTTGTTTAAACCTTTAATTAAGACTATTAAGTCAAAACTATAGCTAAATCCTATTCATAATTAAAGAAAGAGGCTATATAACTTCAGAACACAAAGCTACTGAGTGGTTGAAATAAGAGCTGAACCCTTATAGTATAAACCAGAGTCTAGCACTTAACTAGTGTAACATACACATCTTATAAGAAAAAGTTCAAGCAGCAGGAAATGTAGGGAGAAGGCAGGTGAATCCCTTTCCAATGTCTTGAGGACATAGTCTGATATATCCATTTCTGCTATGAGTACCATGCCTGCAGATCATTGGCTCATAACATCCTTTAATTACAATGCTTTCCACTGCTGTATTGACCCTAATTTTCTCTCTAGCAGAGGCATTCCCAGACATCTGGGTACATAGCTCCATGGCAGAGGATATGCCCAGACAGCATACACAAGGTTCTGCATTCAAGCCAAGTGCTGCGTAGGGACAAAAAGAGGAATTCCCAGATTCTATAATCTCCCGTGTGGTGCTGGAAGGTAACTAGAATCATGCAGTATGTGGTCACTTATGTTTGGCTTCATCCACTTAGAACAGTGGTTCTCAAACTTCCTAGTACTGCGACCCTTTAATACAGATGTGTGCTGGCCCCTAACCATAAAATTATTTTTGTCGCTACTTCATAAGTGTAATTTTGCTCTGGTTATGGATTCTAGGGTAAATATGTGATATGCGGGACATCTGCTATGTGATATATAAAAGGGTTGAGACCCACAGATTGAGAACTGCTGCCTTAGAACAATGTGTTAAAGACAAGACGTCTCTGCATGCCCTGGTCAGCACAGCATCCCTTTCTGTGGATCTGCAGCATCTTGCTATGTGGACCACGTTTGTCTTCTCATACATCACCTGGCAGGCATTTACATTATAACCATTTGACTAATAGGAATAATGTCATTGGGAACGTTCAAGTATAACGTTTTGTTTAGAAATGTAGAACTTCACTCAAGAGACTTCCTTTTTATATTTTTTCTTCAATTGGCTTTTGAAAATTTTATACATGAGTACTGTAGGTACACCATTTCCACCCTCCTCTCTCTCCCTACCTCTCCTTTCTGACATTTCCCACTCTCACTCAAATGCATGACTTCTTTAGTTATTATTACATATATGCATAATCATACACACATACATACTATGATGGCTAGTCTTCTGTCACTTTGACATAAGCTAGAATTATGTGAAAACAGGGATACTCAATGGAGAAAATGCTTCCATAAGATCCAGCTATAAGGCATTTTTTTTTAATTAACGATTGATAAGGGAGGGGCCAGCCCATTGTGGGTGGTACCATCCCTGGGAAAGCAGGCTGAGCAAGCCATGAAGAGCAAGGCAGTAAGCAGCACCCTTTCATGGCCTCTGCATCAGCTTCTGCCTCCAGCTTCCTGCCCTGCTTGAGTTCCTGTCCTGACTTCCTTCAATGATGAACAGTGATATGGAAGCCAAATAAACCTTCTCCTCCCCGATCTGCTTTTTGGTTATGACATTCCATCACAGCAATAGAAACCCTAAGACACATACATACATATAAATTGTTGTTGAGTTCATTTGGTGTTGTTTGTATGCTTGTGTGTTCAGAGCTGATCACTTATGATTAGATAACCCACCAGTGGCCTAGTTCCTGGAGGAGATTGATTCTCCCTCTCTCAGCAGCCATTAATTGCCTGTAGCTCTTCATCTAGAGGTGAGGGCATTCAAGAGTTCTGCCATCCATGCTGACTGGTCAGCTAGTCTTTGTCATTGTGAAGATCTTGTTTGAGTAACCAAATTGTTGAGATTTTAAGGATGCAGTTTTCCTGTCATGTATGAAAATTGATATCTCACAGCAGCCATCCTGATCACCTTGGTTTTATAATCTTTTAACCTCCCTCTTTCATAGTGTTCTCTGAGCCTTCAGTATAGGGGCTTTCTTATAGATGTACCAATGGGGTATGTTACAGATGTAACAATGGGGTATATTATAGATGTACCAATGGGCTATTTTACAGATGTACCAATTGGGTTTGGAACACCGTGATCATCTGTTTTTGTAATTTGACCAGGTTTAGATTTCTGTAATGCTCTCCATCTGCTGTAAAAGTAGGGTTTTTTTTGATGCGTGATGAGTGCTACACTTATTTGTGGATATAAAAATACATATTTGGAGTTCAGTTAGAAATTACAATGGCTTAAGAAAGAGGCAGTAGTATATCATCCTCTAGGGTTTGTGAACTCACCAGCTATGGGTAGTTGGACCCGTTTATAATACCAGACATGAATTCCCTCCCACTGAGCAGGCATTGAGTCCAATTAGACAGTTGTTGGTTACCCCAACATATAAATGCCACTATTGTTCTCTTGGGGCTATCTGGTCATTGTTGTGGTTGGTAGGATTTGCATCTAGGTAGGACTATTAATTGTTCTCTTCTTGGAAGCTTGCATAGCACCTCTGACACTATGAGAGCTAGTCCTCAAGGAAGAAGCTTCCAGGTCAGGTCCAGCTCCAAGTCTTGTGTATGAAGTTTATGTGTTTTCAGTAGTAGTGCCTTACCTTCTAGTTCTGAGAGGCAACATAGGGCAAGGCACTAACCCATAGTGTTCTGGAGTTTCTCAAACTCTTCTTAAGATCACATAGTAAGTCTATGTTTAACTCTTTGAGGGGATTGCAACATGTACTCCATAAGACTGACCATCTTGGAACTCTATTACCACTGTGGGAGAGTTATATTTTTCCATATCTTCACCAACGCATTATATTCCTTTTCTAAACATACGCCTAGCCTAGTAGAAATAGAATAATAGCTCTTGTATTCACAGCTAATAAGGTTACACATTCTTTTATGTGGTTTTTAGTCATTTGTTTTCTTTAGGGAACTCTATGCAGGCCATTTGTTGTCCTTTTATTATTGAGTAGCAACAGTCCTTTCTATATAATAGATCTGTGCTGTATCAGATATATGATTTGCAATAGTTCCCTCATTCTGTTGGCCAACATTTTATTTTCTTCATAATATCTTTTGAAATAGAAAAGATGTTTAATTTTGATAAAATTTAGTTTGGCTATTCCTTTGATTGCCTATGCTTTGATATCAGCTCTAACCTTTATATGATCCAAGATCAAAGAGACTTGCCCATATAAGAATTTTATAATTTCACTTGTTCAACTAACTCTGCAATCCACTTTGAATTTACTTTTGAATATTTTATTTTCCAAGTGTTTGTTCAATTATCCTAGTACTGTTTTTTGAGAAAGATTGTATGTCTTAGCATTTTGGTCAAAAATCAGTTGATCCAAGACATATGTTTCTGGACTCTTTTAATTCTGTTCTTCATCTAAACACCTGTTCTTATGCCACACTATTTTGATCTGTGTAGCTTTGTAGCAATTTTTAAAGTTGGTAAGTGTGAGTTCTCCAATTTTTCCTCTTCAGAAATTATTTTATTATTTTGATTTAACAACACCTTAAGTCATTAAGTCAAGAAATGAAGCTCTAACTTAATAAAAGAAGGCCATATTAAGAAGTCCCAGGGACCTCTTCATGGTGTGTAGTAATTTCTTTTGTGGAATCGATTGGGTTCCTCTCACTTCCAACTCTGAAAGCCAAACCAGCTTCTCTTTCAGAGTCATCTTACAAATGAGGATGGGACAAGAGACAGGTAAATACTTGGTCACATATCTAGTGAATGTCTTCTGCAGTCTGTTTTTTCAGGCATGTTCTTAGATAGTAGATCACACTACCTTAGATAAAGATTCCTGGACTCTGCCCTGAGGCAGGAGGTTGGAGGTGAGCTTGGATAGCTGCACTTTAAACAAACTCTCAGGTGATCTGAATGGAAATCGGTGTTTAAGGTATGGCCATGCAAAGTAGCATAAAAGTTAAAGCAAAGCAGGGGAGAGGGAAGGCCTTGGGATCATGTTATGCTTTGGGAGAAATGATAGTGACATGAAGAGAAGACTGTACTGGTAAATGGGACTCAGGTGGGAGGGGGAGAAAAATACAAGGTATTGGCAGCTAACAAAGAGGCAGGGCTGACTGGCCATCAGTGACCACTTCAGCTCCCTACTGTGGCCTTTCTGGCTTCACCTGTGAAGGCTAGCACCTGCCCTGTAGGAACATGAACTTCTTCCTAGCTAATATCACTCCTACAGTTTAGAAGAAGATGAGAGTCCTATGGGCAAGTCAATGATCCCTCAAAGCAAACAAGAAAGACTCAAGAGTAACAGCTGGCAGTGTTCTGTATCAGGACTGCTCATACTAATCCCATCTTCCAACAACCCCAGGGATATGTGTACAAGCCAAACATTTGTTGACATGAAATCATAAAGAAAATTTCAGTTCCCTGTATACACACACTTTTGGAATTTATTAAAGTAAGCATATCTGCACACTAATGAGTGTATTTGTTTTTACATAAATAATTCAACATTAGCTGAATATTTGATACTGTCACTATAGAGCATCTTCAATTTTCAGAGGTGATCAATATTTGGATTTTACAATCAGCAGTGCTGGGAGCACCACTTTGCATAAACATGTAACACAAACTATGTTTAGCACCACTTCAGAAATTGTTGGAAACTCTGTCCCAATTCCCAAGCTGAAACTCACTGGATACTTTCTGTGAAATTCAAGCAAATAGTGCAAATAGCAAGCTTAAATTCTAAATATATGGAATATGACCCAAAATTAGATTGATTGGATCTTTATATGCTGAGACATTTTGGTAGGGAAATAAAAAAAGTCTTTTTTCTAATTAGATGATTATATTTCTATAAGAGAAAACTTGGATAGTAAATACAAGCTGATGTATCATACACCTTCGTCTCACCTCTTTACCAGGATGTTTTAGGTAGTATTGTTGGCCTCATGTGTGGTATGTTCAGAAGCAAGGCTTTGGTGAAGTCATGAGATGCAATGTGGGCAGGAGCCAGCATGCTGGATGGATTCATTGGAAACTTGATTTTGAGGTTTTGGTCTTCAAACATTCAGAAATCTTCCACTGATGCTTAATTTTCATGGCCATCCATTCAGTTATGGGACTGAGTTAGAGCCCAGCATGGCCGCATGCTCCTGTAACCCAGCACTGTGAGTGACAGAGGCAAGAGGATACTTGAGGCTCTTTTAGCTCCAGATTCAGTATGATACCATCTCAAAGGAGTGAAGTTGATAGTGACAGATCAGGAAATGTGGCCCCTGTAGGCATACTTACCCACATACACACACAAGGCACACACACACACACATACACACACACACACACACACACACACACACACATTTCCATTCCTTTGATAAGACTATTTGACTAACTGTACCAAAAACTCCAGAAAACTTTCTTTTCCAAAGGAGATGGTAAAGTGGGTAAAATGCCCAAAGAAAATGCTTTTGCAGGTAAATGAGGACACAATCTTGATGATTCTTATTCCTTGATGATTGTTGAAAACTAAGCAGTGAATGGGTTATTTTCAGGGCAGGACTCAACCTCAGCACTGGCTGGCACTTGGATGGATAATTCTTTACTGTAATGGACCACCCTGTGCACTATGGGACACCTAGCAGCATCCCTGCTATATTAGTCACTTTTCTGTCTCCATAATGAATTCCATGACAGACTGTAAGCAACTTTGGAAAGGAAAGGGTTTACACTTAGTAACTGAGAGAAGTCAGGGCAGGAACTCAAGGCAGGACCTTGGAAGCAAGAAGTGAAGCAGGGGCCACAAAGGAGTGCTACATACTGACTTGGTTCTCCCATTTCCCTATGCTTTCTCATACAAGCCAAGGCCTCCTCCCAGGATTGGCACCCCCCCCAATCACTAGCTAAGAAAATATCTATAGGTCAAACTTGTTTTCTCAGTTGTGGTTCCCTCTTCTCAAATAACTCTAACTGTGTCAAATTGGAAGCTGGAGGTGGGGAGGGGGGATGGGGAGGGATGAGGGATGTGCATACAAGCAGCAAGCACTTTTCTGCTGAGTCACCTTCCACTTTTCTGCTGAGTCATCTCACACTTTTCTGCTGAGTCCATCTATACTTTTCTGCTGAATCATTTTGCTAGTCATTTTTTTCTTTCTATTTTCTTTTTAACTCATACTGCTTCAAGTCCTTTGGTGTTATTAAAAATATTTCTAGGAACTAATGAAATAGTTCCATCGTTAAGAGTTCTTGCAGAGGATTCAGATTCAGTTACCAGAATCCACATGGCTGCTCTGAACTGCCAGTCACTTCAGTTTCAGGGAATCTAGCACTATCTTCTCTGTGAGTACTTGCACAAACACAGTGCAGAGATACAAGCAAGTGCACACACACACACACACACAAACACACACAAAATCTTTAAATACAACAAAGTGTGCTACCAAGATAGAAATATGTCCTTTCCTTGGAAGAAAGAAAAGAAGACAACAGTTCTGGTGAAAGCAAACTGATAATAATTCTTTTTTGTTGTTGTTGTTAACAATAGTTTTAATTTTATTAAAAGCATTATGTACTCCATATCCATATATGTCTAATTATTAGCTCTTACATTTAAAACGTTGTATACTTTACAATGTTTGTTCCTTAGTGATGAGAAATTCACAAAAAGCAGCTGCTGACTTGAGCAAAGAATTTGATTTTAGATTTAAAGAATAAAATCTAGTGGAAAACACACCAGGCTTCTTTTCATGAACAGCATCTTACTTACATTGTAGCATTGATATTACATGAACAATAAGAAACCATGTTATAAGTGAGAGTAGCATATTTCTGTTAACAATAGTATAATTAATATAGTAGTTAACAGATTATTAATTAGAATTCAAATCATGTTACTTTAACAAGTTATTGCTGAGTATCCTGCTAACATCAGTATATATAATCTCATTGACTGGTCACAACAGCCTGAAAGAGAATCCGGACCTTCTGCCTGTTATAACTGATGAGGAAGCTGAGGTAACTAGGTGAAGGTCATACCCAGAGAAGTATGCTTCCTTCTAGTTGTACTCTCATCCAAGCCAGCACCGTGGGAAATATTCTGCCTCTGTGCATGAGCTGTCCTACCTTTAGCTTCAGACTGTGGTTGCCCCTTTCCATTCAGTGGGGAATGGTCATCTCCTCAATGTCTTCTGTCTTCCCCCTCCCACCCAAGGGCTTCTGTCATAGCTGTCTTTATTAGCTCCTTGTCTCCTTGTTTCTCTGATCATTCTGTTCTTAGATGGTCTCAAGAAGAGGAATGCACTTCACTTATCTTCATCTTCAGTGCCTTCATGGAGGCAAACAGTAGGAATTCATGGGATGCTAACCGAAGTTTTGCAGCCAGTAGTAGGAAAGGGGGCATCATTACAGTTGGTTCTTTGTATTAATGAGTTCTGAATCTGTGGACTCAACTAAACATGCACCAAGGAAAATAATGGTGTCTAGGAGCACAGGTGACTGTGTAGTTGTAAAGTGCTTGCTTCCTTGTACTTAGAAAGCACCAGTTTAATCCCTTAGGACTCATGTCAAAGAGCTGGGCATGAAGCCTATAACCCCAGTATGAGAGAGGAAACCAACCTAGCTGAATCGGCCAATTCCATGTTTAGTGGGAGACCCTTTCTTAAAAAATAAGAAAGACACTCACTGTTGACATCTATATTCCACACACATGTGCACATGTACACACAAACATACACATACACACATATACATATACACCCATACCTGTACAAACTTGTACACACATATACACATACACAAACCTATATACACACAAAGGAAAACACAGCGCCAAACATACATATTGTTTTGTTTTGTTGCTATTCCCTAAGCAGTGTCTTATAACAATCCTATAGTTTTCCCATTGGATTTTATAGTATTACTTACTGAAAGGACTTGAACATTTATACATTTGGGGATCCACAGAGAGCTCTGGGACCCATCTCCTATGGATGCAGAAGAGCAACCATACCTCTAGATGGGTTAAGGGCAATGAAGGGGAAAGACCACAGACCTAAGCAGAAGAGAAAAGTCAACCATCACAAGGAGGAAACATGACTTAGGATCATACAGTTGAGGAGAGAGGCAGAAACAGCACAGAGCCCTGCCTTAGCATCTGGTGCAGTGTCCCCTCCACTGTACAAACATGGACCTTGCAGTTAAAGCTTTTGAGGGCACCGATAAAAGTAAACAAGTGAATTTGTGGATGAAAATGTCACCAACAATAAATTCATACTAGGTAAACAGTGATGTCTGAAGATATATCACTATGTATCACGTGTAAACCATTTGATGAGGAATTAGAAAGGTTGTTGTTGTTGTTGTTGTTGTTGTTCATTTTAGACCTTTAGCAAGTCAGTGAGATTCCAGACAAATCATTTCATCCTCTGAGCTTTTACTTCTTTTAGCTGTAGCATTCTGACCAATCTGTGTAGTTTTTTTTAATATCTGTCTTTATTGATTATGCTCAGGTGGATGGTGAAATCTATACTCTTGGTAGGTTTCATAATGATCAAACTGCACAGAGATGTAACGTGTACAGTTTGTAGAGTTACAGGACCCTATGGTTGTGATAGGCCTGGAAATCATATAGGGAAAATTAAAATTCCCAGTCAGTGTCTGGCTTTCTTTTACAGAATCCTCAGCAGGTACACAATAGCTTCGCTGCCCAGCCCATGATATGAAGAGGGCAGCCTTAGTGTGAAGGATGTCATGCACATGTGGACTTATCTAAGATATGTGGTGCTGGCCAGTGCACATTTTGTAAGAGTAACAGTGGCTTTGCTCTGCATTGCTCAGTGCCAGCAACTGCTAAAGGCTTTGTAGGGAATATCTTATTTATTCTGTTGCAAGTATCTTTTAAGACAAATATTCTTGCTATATTTCTCAGATAAGGAAACAAAAGACTCAAAGAAGTTAAATGATTTGTCAAGGATACATGTCTACTAGAATACATAATCTGGAGTCTTCAGATCCAGTTGGAGCTGTTCATAAGCAAATAAATGTTGAATGATTATAACTACCTTATCACCCATACCATATGCTTCTGTTACAGATATAAGGAAATGTAAAGTTTATGTAAATAAAATATAAATGGTGTTTGCATAGAGATTGCAGATAGATTTAAACAGTGGAATTAATTTTCATATCAGTGAAGATTTCAGGCTTTGGTTTGAAGTAAACAAATGCTATTTTATTATGTAATTCCGGTAGATCAAATCTACAGATAAACTGTAAGTTAATGTATTATCAAGTCTTCTGTAAACAAAGCAATAAACCATAAATCCTGGAATGACACATGCAAAAGAATAATAAGGGTTTTACACTGAAGCTAAAGAATCCATTGGCATGGATTACCACTGTTTTGTTTCTCCTTTTTCATTTGAAACATGCCCCATATGATTTCTTGTTGAAAGTGAAACTTTGAGGCAAATGTAGCTAGAAGCTCCCCATTTGTATACATTCTAAATAAAGGAGTTTACCCATCTCACCCAATTAATCATTAAGAGGAAACTCTATATAACCTGAGGTCATCTTAGATGCCCAGTAACCTTGGCCTGCCTCTCTGCTCCAGTGCCAGTGGAATGCTTGTGTTCTACACCATTGGTTCTGCAAACAGCACTTGGTTAGAGGTAAAAAGTCAGACCTAACTCCCATTGGCTGCAGCAAAACAAAAATTGCTTAAAGGAAGAAAAAGAGAAGAAAAAAGAGGAAGGTAATGGGAGAGAGAAAAGGGGGAAGCATATATTTGTTCCTAATTGAAGTATGTGACACTCACTCTCATCCAGAGATATCTAGACCCAGTATACAGATATTCAAACTAGATGATGAAGATCCTATCTGTCTTCCACATTTCCCTTTCTTCTCTCTCTTTTTCTATTTTATTTCAATGGTATCTCTAAGTGGTAAACTCCAGCTGTCCCAAGACTGCATTCTCTTTTGTTTTTATTTTTGTTTTACTTTTTTTTTTTAAAGATAAGTTTCTAAGCAGTCCCAGAAGGCCTAGAATAAAGTCTCATTTGCCTCCTACCCTGTACCTATCTCTGCACTAATGTCCTGAGAAGCTAAGTCTGTCCTCCTCACATGGTGAGAGATGGTTATAGTACCTCAAACACATGCAGTTATGATGGACACATGCAGTTATGATGGACAAATGCAGTTATGATGATGGACTGAAGTTCTGGTGCTTTACAATGAAGAGTTTGGATTGGATACCGTATGTGGAAAGTTGATTCCTGGCAGGAAAACAACGCCATCCCATCATGTGGCAATGGTACCCTGGCAGGTTCAAGTTTGCTCAGGAGAACCATTATGCTGTTCTTAAATAATCCCTTGAGGGTTTCTTTTCCAAACTCAATAAACTCATTTTCTGGAACTTATTTTTAATGTAAGGATGGATTTAGCAAAGGCATGGCTAAAGCAGATACAGGAAGATTTAGGTAGAGCTTGCTTCTTATAACCATTTATAGGTCTATTAACTGGAGTTTTTCAAGACTATCCAGAGGAAGATTTGAGTAACAACAACAACAACAACAACAACAACAACAACAAAGCCGGGAATAACAAGCTTTTCCATAAGTGTGGCGTATTGGGTACTTAGTCAGTACATGAGCCACGTACTAGTTATTTACTACAAAAGTACTTGCATAACAATGTAAAAGTGTAAATACAAGGATAAAAGTGTAAATACAAGGATAAAAGTGTAAATACAAGGATAAAAGTGTAAATACAAGTATGACTTGCAATACTGAAAGCTTGGAAATAATTTAAATATGCAGTAATGATGCATTGTAATGTACTATGCCACAATTACCTATAAATACTGATATAAAAAACCCAAGATATTTCATGAAGTTTAAAAAAATGCATGCAATAAAATCTCACTTTTCTTTCAAAGATAAACAGATTAACCAGGTAAATATTCTTGCCAGTCAAATCTGGTGAACTGAGTTCAATATCCCTCATCTACTCATATAAATATGGGAAAGAACCATTTCACAGATTTTTACATACACACACACACACACACACACACACACACACACACACCTCTATCATGGCACATATGCTTACACTTACACATTTTATGCACATACACACACAATAATATTTTGCATTACTACTAAACTATGGGGGTAAATATGTATGAACCTGTGACCAGATAAAAGGCCCAAGGAGGTACTAACTACACATTAATTATGTCTGTAAGTGGGACTGGAGAGGGGAGAGAATTTATGTATCATTCTCTTCTGCATGGCTGGGCTCTTAGAATAAGTTTGTATCATTTACTAGTACATATTGACTTAAAAATTTTTAAGGCAGAAATGGCATATAAAGTGATAGTTTGTCTTTCTAATGTCACAAACACGAAGGTCACTATGTTGTTTAGGTGCTCATCATCTTCATTCTAGAACATCTTTTGACAGTTGTTACTTTCATAAGTCACACCATCAACCCCACTCTCTATTTCCTCCCTGGATCAAGTCTAGCAATAGCTTATGAGAGAAAAGATGTTGCACATCACTTGTAATAAAAAAATATCAATTTATAAAGCAGATATGGATCTACTAATACAGCAGCCAGAACAGAAGAGCTATTCAGTCACCTATCTTATCTCCTCACACATATAATATATTCTCCTACCATTTCCAGAGAGTATTTGAGACATTTCTTAATAAAGATAATTTATATAGGTAGGTAAGTGATAGACAGACATACAGACAGATTTACAGAAACATGTTATATAAATAACCTTGTAGGAGGACTATAACAGTCTCTACCCACTAATCACAGGAGGCTCTTGGTCTGATGAACAGAAATACGTGTGATGAACTCACACTGAGAGGTAAAATAGAAAAGGAAAATTAGGGCCAAAGAAGGAAGAATAAAAATATGCTGGACATCATTCAATAACTATTTGCTGATGATAATTATAGGGATGGAAAACCCATCAAGCCTATGGAGCTAAAATTAATCAGCAAGTATTCACAGACTGCCTCCTGCTTCTATTACTGGTTCTGGCTTCCTGCCTGTCTACTGCCAAGGCTGGAGACATTTGCATGACATTCAACTTATCAAGACAGAAAGAGCAGAATGGACCGGCCGAGTCTCACAGTAGCCGTCTGCACCCCTCATGTTTGTTGAAACCATCTTCAATCAAGACAAATTCTTTCTGTAGAAGACTATAAAACTAGTTTAAAACATTACTAGATGACTTGAAGAAAGCCCAGTTAAATGGAAGCACTATTCTCTAAAAGTAATAGTTCATTTGTGTAATATCTGAAATTTCAAAGTACAAATGAACATCTGATTTCTAGTAAAGTCAGGGTGAAACTAATAGCACTTGTAAGCAAAACTTTACTAATTTTTAGGGGTTTATTTCCATTGTGACAAACGTTTTAGGTAAAATGTCAAGTGTGGTGTTTATGTTACTGTTCCATTTTGATAAATAACTGTCACTGCAAAGATGAACCTCTGGTGCTTTCTGCATGCCCCACAGCCTTTTTATTCCGATTTTAATAGTCCCAGTCATTATCAGACACCTCTGTTTGATTCCCTGTCTGTCTGTCTGTCTGTCTGTCTGTCTGTCTGTCT
Source organism: Mus minutoides (assembly GCA_902729485.2). Classification (NCBI taxonomy): domain Eukaryota; kingdom Metazoa; phylum Chordata; class Mammalia; order Rodentia; family Muridae; genus Mus; species Mus minutoides. The sequence goes on along the minus strand of LR749556.1, from coordinate 1,930,603 downwards.
TTATCTCTTTCTTTCCTCCATGTCTTCCTTCTTCCTCCTTCCCACTAGCCCCTCTGGCATTGGTACCTGCCGGGGATGTCATGCAGAATATACATGCTGTTTATTCCTTAGACATGGTTATTGGTTCATGGGGCCTAACAAAACAATAAAGCCTCTTTTCAGGAAAAGGACAAAGGAGATCATTGCCAGAGAGGAGAACTTATCTCTGCTGTAGGACATATTCATATAGGTAGAGAATTTCGCCAAAATAAAACCACGAAATAAAGCTAAGAGATAGAATTGAAGCCCTTCTGACATGATGTAAGTTCTTGGCTCACATCTAGCCATGATTGAATACATACAACTCTTGCTTTAACAGTTGGGTATCACGTATTTGTATATGTATATGTGTATGTATGTGTATGTGTATATGTATGTGTATGTATAATATATGTATGTGTATGTATAGTATATGTACATGTATATGTACATGTGTATATATGTATAGTACATGTATATGTATAGTACATGTATATGTATATTACATGTATATGTATATATCCTCATCGATTACTAATGGCAATATTCTATTATGAATGTTTCTCCTTGAGAAATAGCCAAACCACTTGAATGAGATCCATCACTCCAATCAGTGACATCTTCAGGCAACCCGACCTGAGCTCCATTTCTGTGTTCACACCAACTCTCCGACCTCTGACACTCAGGTGACTTCTTGCATACCATAGTGCCCATGTAACCACTGCCATGTTCCTCCAAGTCCACAGTGCAGGATAACAACTTATCAATCTCTCCACCTCCATTTCCTCTAAAATAGGGATTATATTACAATCTTTTAAATTGATGAGTATTTACATACTTGGGTTTTGTAGACATAATAATTGAACCCATAATCATTTTTATGTCCCTGCAGCCTTAACATTTAATATTTGTTACTTTGTTGATGGGATGAATGCAAGCATGAGTGGAAGAGAAAATTAGCTGAGAAATCCCCTTCCTTCTATAAGATTAGTTGAAAAGAAATTTAATTATGCATTGTTGAAGATGAAGCTTTGATCTAAGATGTGATAGGAAAGTGTTCTACCACTACATTACTCCCATGCTCTGGCCTTCTTCCACTAATATTCTTTGATTCATTGAAGCCACCTATAAAGCATCTAATTATCAGAAAACAGAAGTAAGCAAACTAACATATACAAAGGGAATCTTCAAACTGAAGCTTTGCTGAAGCTCTTTCTCGGGTCCTTGTAGTTTTAAGGTGGGTGAATGAGGAATTCTTTTGTAAAACATTTATATGTCTTAAAATACTATAAAGTTAATAAATATCCTTATATATGCTAAAATGATACAGAATGTAGTTTAGTTATAATGAATCACCCAGGGAGCATCATGACAGCCTGCCAAGTTTGCTGATAACCGTGAGGTACAATGCCCAGGTGGCTTGTGGCAGGGTCTGCTTATTTGCCCTGTGTCATAGTTAAGAAAAACTGGGAATAACTACAAGCAGTTTAAAGATGGAGCACTATCTGTGTATTCCAGGGGCATTGAGACTTTACAGTTAAAGCAAGCCAGTGCTAGACCATAGCTTTGAAACAGGATCCAGACATGGGGTGAACTAATAACTCCTTAATTAATAAGTGCAGAAATCAGTGAATTTCTAGATAAGAATGAAAATACCAAAGTATGTGAACCCCAGTTTGGACACATCAAGCTTCCCTTTCCTACCCATATGTCAAGACAATTTAACAACTAAGAAACAAACCCTTCTCGTGCACTTCTGAAACCCCAGAACTTGCCATGGTTTTCCTCTTGCTCGCCTCCCTTGGACTTCTTTTCTATGCCATCTACCACTATCTCTTCTTAGCCTTTGAGAGACAGCACCTGCTCCATCCCCCAGCATAAACTGTTCCTCTGTTTTTTTTCCTTTTATTTAAAATAAATGTGTATACAATATATTCTCATCACCATTTCCTCTTGCCCAATTCCTGAGTCCCTCCCCAACTCCATTCCCAACCAAATGTTTCTTTTATAGTGACTGGTTTGCCCTCTGTTCATCTTGCAAAGATTTTCCTATCTTAGCCATTCCAGTCTGTTTTCACTTCCATTGCCATTTAGGTGAGAGGGGGAAATATGTTTCTATAAACTCATTGATATAAATTTGCATCACACAATTTATAATACATAAGGAATGGAATATTCTTTAAGAGTAACTTCTGTATGGCCAACTGATTTTCAAAGAATGATTTCAATAATCTTTCCCCTGCTTGTTTTGACAGCCTTCTTATGGTTCAATACAACATCTTTGGTAAAGTCAGTCTACAAATAAACATTTAGTTAATATTCAGCTCAACAAAACAGACAGATACTGTTAAACTTCTAACCTGATTTTTGGCTGATATTTTCTTGCTAGTGAATGTGCCAACAGTGAAGCAACAAAGTTTTAAGACTAAAGCCCTCCATAAATATGAACCAGAGAATGTTTTTTAAGTACTGGAAAAGTAATTATTCATAAAATTACATATTTTAAAATTTCATCTTCATTATCAAAATACCCATTAGCACTGACATCTGGATATCAATAAAAGCAAAGAGCTGGTTTATAGTTTTTCCAATTTTTATGGTACAAAAAACTGGACCATGGTTGATTTCAAACTACCAAGATAACTTGAATAACTTTTGAATGCAGAGGCTAGGAGTTCAAATGCTATAACATACCAGAAGATTCTCACTATAACAAACATATCAAATAATAGTGAAATAATCAGAAAGTAAACCTCTCCTGAGCATTTAATATTGTTGTCGAAATGTTTAGCTGTATGTTTATAAATTATTTTTTAATAATGAGGATAATTAGTAACTAACAAAATCTTTGAAAAATTAACAGGCAGCTTTTGCAAGCTTGTGCAGCTAGCACTGATACAAGTTGACACCCCCTTGCCTAAAACTCTATTGCCATGTGCCCTGAATATCACATGACACAAAGAAGGGTAAAGATAATTGGTACTTTTGTTGCAACTTATTGATGATGCAAAACTTACATATGCCTCTCCTGTTTTCTGAATAATTCTCAAAGTTAGAAGCCTTCTTTTCACCCCTACTTTTTGTGAGATGCATGGGGAGATATTACCTCCTGCTACAAACTGAAAGATTAAGGACCGACCAAAGTCCATTCAAGTGTATAAACTGTGTTGGGTTTCAAATGCAGACCTTAGGTTGAAAATTAAGCAAGAGGATAGGAAAAAAAAATCTAATTTTGATACTATTTTATGAAGTGTAGCAAAATACCCTTTGCACTGCTTTAGAATGTGATGTGAAGAACTTACAGATTTGGCTGTCCCTCTAGAAGCCTGCATCTGCCTGTGCATGTGTTAAAGTGCCCCCTCACATATGCCTCTTTTTAACACTCATGCTTAAATATAATTTAAGACACTTTAATAAACCTCAGCTTTGCTTTTAAAAGAAACAAAATGTGTATAAATATGACCTCCATTTTAGCTTCAAATAAAACAATACATACATTAACTAAGTAAAGGAGGTGTAAGATCTAAAACGGAAGCAGCGCCTCTCAAAACTGAGCTGAGCAATGCCACCAACAAATGGGGCAGACTGAGACACTGTCTACCAGAGGAGCATGGGAAAGAAGAGATTAAATCAGAAAAGGAAGAAAGCTAATGACATAATGGCCAGCCACAAATGCCACAAATGACAAACAGTGTACGTAATAATCACTGCAATTATTCTGTGTGCTTGCTCCAATGTCTCCAAACACTGAAAACATCAGATCTTTGCTTATGGCTACATGTATCTAATATGTCAGCTGATGTTTTACCTCCTCTTTAATCCCTTATTGCTTCAACCAAGTTCTGCTAATGGAGAGGACATAGATTTTAACCAGGACAACCACCAACGGTTAATAGACAGGAAGAGAAGCTGGTATTTTAAGTTGTTTATGATGAAAGCATAAAAGGCAAAACAATAAAAAAAAAATACAGGAAAGGGAAGATGTAACATTTTCAAATTTCCATGTTAATTCTAACTAGAAAAAGAAACATATACCAAAGCAGAACTGATTTTAACAGTTTGAAATATTTGTGTGAATTTTTTATAACAAACATGTCTCTTATAAATGGAAATATTAAAGCACTCAGAAATGGGACATTCTAGTTTATCTGGGTTTCCTTTGAACCACTTACCTGTAAAGCCCAAAGAATGTGTTTCCCAAAGTCACAATGTTCAAGAGGCATTTAGTAGCTATGATGGCTTCGGTAGTTCTGACAGCGAACAAGAAAAGTTGTATCGTATTACCATATAGCTAATATTTTCAAAATTATTCATGAACAAGAAAATGTATTTACATTTAACATAATAGAGTTAATGGAATAGGTACAAAACAAACAAACAAACAAAAAAATCAAGCTGAGCCATGAAAAAGGATCATAGCTGGAGGAAAATAAATTCCAAAGAAGTGTCTCTTTGTAAGGGAACTCACATGGTAACCAATAGCACAGGTAGGCCTGGAATTGCTATGTAGAGCCTTTCCTTGAATGAGATCTTTTCCAACAAAAGTGATATCAATTCATCCTAATAAGTCCAATTTATGTAGTCTTCATGCAAGACTCACCACTGGTGTCCAGCAGTGGTGAACACAGAGCCAATGTTACTCCAGACATTTCTCTGGCTACCAGCTGAGCTCTCCAGGCTCGTGTGTTTTCCCTCGTGTGTGTTTTCATATTAAGGATGAGACATGAGTATGAAAAGAAGCCATTCTTCTATACGATCTAACGGAAAGATGCTGCAGGCGATTTCAGTCAGTAGTGTGCATGGAAGATACTTCAGAAGATGAGAAAGAATCACAAACAAGTACAAATCTAGTTTATTCTAGTTTATTCTGTAAGTGCCTTTGATAGCTTTCGCTATTTGTTTTTTGAAGAACCAGAGGATTTGAAATTAAAATGACTAATAATTATTAGGGAAATTTGAAATGAAATGACTAATAGTTCTTAATGATAACTGAATACATAATATGCCTCATGAATGAATATACTTTATATATAGCAAGCAAACTTGATTAATCTTTGTAATTTAAGTTGCTATTATTTTATTCTCACTTTATAAGTGGCCATAACTAGGTATAGTGAGTTAGGGAGCTTGTTCAAGGTTACCCTATATAGAGACTGGCATTAGTCCCAATACATTGTGAGAGTATACCACACAGGAAAAAATGAAATAGCACTCATAAAAATGTTAGACCTTTATTCTAAGATGGGGCAACTAAACGTTCACTGATGGATTTTAGGTTTTAGAAAACAAAAAGTCTTCAAGTTATCCATTTTGGTGGTTCTCTTGCTTTCCAATTTAAATAAATAACCTTATTACGTTTAAGAAAAGACTAATCCCCACTTCTAGGAGGCTTTTCCTTCTATAAAGGACAGACCGAAGATGATGGACTTAACAGCAAAATCAGACTTGCTTCACTGCAATAGAGAGCCCCTGTATAGGCTGGGTCAGGATCTTCATACGATTTGATTGATGGTTTTGAGGGGGATCACTTGACCCTTTTGTTTGGGTTATTTCAATGAGAATGGATATAATAAAACAGATGAGCAGAAATGAAAATATCAATACATTAAATGATATGTAAATGCTTTCCTTATTCCCCACTCCTGTCTTTCTTCCTTTATTGCTGCTGCTTCTTCCTCCTCCTCCTTCTCCTTGTTCTCCTCTCTTCTCTGTCTCTCTCTCTGTCTCTGTGTGTGTGTGTGTGTGTGTGTTGCATGTATCCGTGGGATCACACGGAGGCCAGAGGAGGACTTTGAGTGTCCTGCTCTATCACTATCTTATTCCCTTAACAGGGTCTCTCATTGTATCTTGAGCTTAGGTAGAGACCAGCAAGCCCCAGGGAGTTTTCCTGTCTCTGTGCAAGGGGGGGCGGTGGGGTGGGGTGGGGAAAATTAAAAGCACCTGATGTCATACCAGAATTTTTATGTGGATTGTTTGAGCAGAAAGCATTTTACTTTCTGAGCAATCTTTGCAGTCCAAATGCTACAAAGATGTAAATGGTAATTTGGTTGCAGCTCAGGCTTATTAATATTTTGTTTGTCTTAGGGCGTAATAGTCAATACATATTCATCAATTCACTCAATTAACACCCACTGAGCATCAATTATACACTGCATAAGAAGTGTTGAATAGGAAGTCTCTGTCTTTCAGGCTTATATTCTAGTAGGGAAAGAATATAACAAATGTGCACACAACAAATGGACTACCATTGTAACATGTTACCAAATTGTGCAGGATATTGTAAAATTATAATGTGTTCTAGCTGTTTATAGGTAAAGTTTGGAAATTAAAATCCACATGAATAAGCATAACAAATCTTGAGTAACATTCATAAACTTTGTATTAAGTCAATTAGTCAATTCAACCCCAAATAATATTATGCCCAGTTGATTGACTCAGCATTATTATCATAACTCTGTAAAATATTACCTTAAGGCTGATACATATGGGCTTCTGTTCCAGAGACTTAACATAATGAAAAGGATAGATCAGGTTTTTGTTGGATAAAGTCTGAATATATCAGTTTTATTCCTCTCTCTTCTTATGAGATAATAAAATACATTCTCTCTGAGGTAGGGATTTATACTATCTCTCACCTTGTAATAATACTAACTTCCTAGAGTTATTGATGAGTAAGTACCACATTAATGAGTTAAGAGTAATGTATAAAAATATTGTATAGTGTCTGGTGGACAGATGCTTAATAGTTATTAACTATAATAAGAATTGTGTTATCAAAATTTTAAATTTCACCTGTGTACAATGGACATTTCTCTCTTTTTTTAAAAAAAAGAACTATTTAATTTCTTTGAAATTCGTTGCTTAAGTTCCATGAGTGCTTAAGTCTTTTAAGAATTAGTAATGCCCCTTCATGTAAATTATGGGATCCATGAGGAAAATCTCTTTTAACATTACTGGATTCCATCCTTAACACTGAGGAGCTATGTGACATTGGATCTGTAATTCTGTAAGCTTCAGTTCCTCACAAATTAAGTAGGACTAACATGTTGGACAGTTTTATGTCAACTTGATACAAGTTAAGGTAAGTTAAGCGGAGGAAACCTCAGTTTAAAAAAATGCCTCCATAAAATTGGGCTATAGGCAAGCCAATCAGACATTTTCTTAGTGATTGATGGGGGAGGTCCAAGCCCATTGTGGATGGTGCTATCCCTGAGCTGGTGATCCTGGGGTCTATAAGAAAGAAGGCAGAGCAAGCCAGTAAGCAATATTCCTTCATGGCTTCAGGAATAGCTCCTGCCTCCAAATTCCTAATGTTTGAAGTCGTGTCCTTACTACTTTTGATAATGAAGTGTTTATATGGAACTGTGAATGAAATAAACCCTCTCCTCCCATGCTGCTCTTGGTTATGGTGTTTCATCACCACAATAGTAACCCTGACTAAGACAACAGTTCATTGGCCTAGTGAGCACTTTCCTAGGATGTAGGATCCCCAGTACTTCCCAAGAAGTATAATAAAATATCTATTTTATTCAACACTTCCAGCAAACTGGGCAAAGAGTCAATGGATGCTAAGCAAATTATTTTCATAATTATTTTTCTTAATGTGTAGATATGATTAGTTGTTGAGAGTTTAAGCATATTTTTAAAGCAATGTGATGGATTAAAGCATGAGATGTTCTTCTGTTGAACTAATAGACAAAGGCATAGTTAGGCCACTAAAGAGAAAGAACAGGAAAAAATCCTATTTCTGTTCATTTTAAAATATTTGGAACTGAAATTTAAAACTTAAAATGAACTACTCTTCTACATTAAGAACTATTAGGCATGCAAAAAAGGAAAAGGAAAAATATTAAGTGGGTATTCTTGTAAAGTCATAAATTATTCAAAAGTAAAAGAGTACCTCCCATTTACAACTCAAACATGCAAGAAAAAAAATGATGTAGATTATTTTGATGAGTAATTCAGCTACTTAGGTCTGTGGTATGAAAGTATACATAAAAAATGATATATGTGCACAATTCTTAGTTCTTTTTAAAAGGTGATCATCACCAAGGATAAGTTTGAGTTTTATTTAATGTTGAGTATCCCCAACACACACAAATACAGAAGAACCTGTTTGAAGTCTGGAGACCAAATTCACAAGATATCTCATCCCAGTAGTTGAGAAATTAGCCAGCAAGGAAAGCCAAGTCATAGGTCCAAGTTCTCAATGTCCACTATGAACCTGGTTGACTTTCTTCTCTACTTAAAAGGTTTATTGGTTGTCTTTCTTTCTTTCTTTCTTTCTTTCTTTCTTTCTTTCTTTCTTTCTTTCTTCCTTCCTTCCTTCCTTCCTTCCTTCCTTCCTTCCTTCCGTTCTTTTTTTATTTTCAACACTAAGTGGTTCAAGGGCTCTTCATAAACCCTCTCCTGGAGGAGGAGGTCCACACTGGGATAGGTTTTCCTTCTTGAGGTGTCAAGCTTCGGCTCCTTTGCCAAGATGGCGGCCCTGGCTCCCATGGAGGTAGCGACTGTGCAGCACCTCTGCCCCAGGGGCCGTCTTAGAGCCACGGTCTCCCCGTGCAAAGCGGACAATACACTGGGCAGCCTTTACATTTTCCATCCAAAAAAGAGCGACTGGGTTTTGACGCCAAAGAGCACCTATGCCAAAATGGTGACCGTGCGGCGTCACTGCTCTTTACCAAGATGGCGGCGAGGGACTTCCGGCACGCGCTTCCCCAATCAGGGATCTCAGAGAGGTCAGGCAGAGGAGACCGCCCTTGGAGTCCAAGTGCAGAGCGAGCGGCTGCAGCGGCGCGCCAGGGGAGGGGACGAGGTGGAGCCAAGGCAGCCTCCGCTCCGATCAGAAGTGCCTAGCGCTGGCACCTGTGGGGGAGCAAAAGTTACTTCCTCGCACCCCAAAGCAACACCGCAACACCTTACTCCCCCCCCCCAGTCCCCTAAACAGTAGCGTGCATGCGAGGTAGGGGGGCACGGTCCCAGAGTCGCCCCAGCCTGCCCAACGCGGCGGGCAGCGTAGGGGCAGGTCCTGCGCGCGCGGCGGTTGCACTGTCACCCTCACGCCCCTCTCCTGTCCTAGGGGGACCGGCCACGTGTTTCTCTTGGAGACCCGGGGCTCGCCCTGGGAACAGCTGGAGGGAGCTAAACGCTGACGTTGGAAAGATGCGTGTTTTGTTTTATTTGGAGGGGCAGAGGGGTCCCTGGACCTCAGAAAGAAGGCTGAGCGTGGCACTGAGCCTGGAGCGGCAAATGTCAAGATTCGGGGGAGGGGCCTCCGCGGGGAGCTTGGATGCTGGCCCTGAAGGGGGTGGAAGGAGAGGTCAGGAGTTTGGGGTAAGAGGAGGGCGGACTTCGCCAGCAACTTACTATTCCGTCTGCAACTTGCTTCTAGGCCTGCACACACCCCCTCCTGCCCTGCAAGGCTTCCTTAATCACAATTTTTATTTTCTTTTTCTTTTTTTCTTCTTCTTTTTTTAAGTGCAAAGAAACCCAGCTCACTAAGAGGGTTTTGCATTCGCCTTGCAACTTCCTCCGAATGTGAGCGCGCTGGCAAGCAGGGAGGGGGGGGGGGGGGGGGGGGGGTTGAACTTGGCAGGCGGCGCCTCCTGCTGCCGCCGCCGCCGCCGCTGCTGCCGCCTCCTCTCAGACTCGGGGAAGAGGGTGGGGGAACGATCGGGGCGCGGGGGAGGGTGGGTTCTGCTTTGCAACTTCTCCCGGTGGCGAGCGAGCGCGCGCGCGGCGGCGGCGGCGGCGGCGACGGCTGCAGACGGGGCCGCCCAGACGATGCGGGGGTGGGGGACCTGGCGGCACACGAGTCCCCCCCGGGCTCACAGTACGTATGCGCTGACCCTCTGCTCTGCCCTCCCCTCCCCTCCCCTCGGTTCCTCCCCCCCCCTCGAGGGCGTGCCTGCCGTCCTGCCCCGAGAGCGGCCAGAGCTCTGCGGCACCGTTTCCGTGCCATCCCATAGCCCCTCTGCTAGTGTGACACACTTAGCGCAACTAGGCAGTTGGCGGGCGCGGACCACCCCTGCGGCTCTGCCGGCTGGCTGTCACCCCTCGGGGGGCTCTGGCGGCGGACCCACGGGGCGGGCTCCCGAGTGGTTCCAAGCCGCGGCTGGGCGGGGGCGGGAAAGGAGCCGGGGGGAGAAGAGAAACTAAAGAAACTCGCTTTCCCTCCCAGGCCAGGTCGGCAGCGGCTGCCGCACTTTTTTTCCCCCCTCGTCCCTCGGGTGGGGAAAAAGGCGAAGAAGCCGCGCGCGCCCCGGCGGAGGCGATGCCCCAGAGCCGCGCGGGGCTTGCAGGCGCCGTCGGGGCCGGGCTGGCGGGGCCCCGCGCGCTGGGCGAAAAGAGGGCGAGGGCCGCGGGCGCCCTTGCAGTTGCCGACAGTCGCCAACAGGTTGCACCGTTCCCCGCGGCCGCCGCGCGGCCCCTCGGGCGGGGAGCGGCCGGGGGTGGAGTGGGAGCGCGTGTGTGCGAGTGTGTGCGCGCCGTGGCGCCGCCTCCGCCCGCCCCTCGCTCGGTCCCGCTCGCCTGCCGCGGCCGGGCGGCCCTTTCGCGTGTCCGCGCTTCCCCCCCCTCCCCTCCGCCTCCTCCATCTTGCAAGCTCGGAGTCAGTGCCTGGAGCCCGAGTCGCCGCCCGCCCGTCGGGGACGGATTCTAAGTGGGTGGAACAAGACGCCGCAGCCGGGCGGCGCGGCGCCGGGACAGGGGACGCGCGCGGGGGAGAGACGGGAGCGGCGCGGGGGCCCGGCTTGTCAGCCGGGAACGGGTGACTTTCCGCGCTAGGGGCTCTCCCCTCCCCCATGGAAAAGAGGGGGCGACTGTTGACTTCCTTCTCCGTGACACGCGCGCCTCCCGCGTCCGCACGCCGACTTGTTTATCTGGCTGCGGTGGGAGCCGCGAGCGGGCGGGCGAGCGAGCGCGCGGGTGCTGAGGTGAGCGGGGGCTGGGCGAGCGGGCGCCCGCGCAGAGGTGAGCCGGACCGGGCGCGCTCCCCGAGGGGCTCGGCAGCCGGGGCGGCCGGACTTGGCAAACTTTTGCCAACCCGGGCTTGGGGGTGAGGTGGGGGTGGGGCGGGTGGAGGCTGGCGAGGGCAGGGTGACGGTGACGAAAGGGCCTCGGCGGTGACAGCGCTGGCGCTTCCTCTCCCCGCACCGCCATCCCTGGCCCAGCGCGCTGCCCCGCCGTGGAGCCTCGCGCGCCCCGGCGGGAGTCTGGCGTCCTTTTTGGTTTTGCTTTTTTTTTTTTTCCCTTTGCCGCAAGCCCTCCGGTCTCCGCTGTCCTCGGGGCCGCCGGGACAACCAGCTTCCCCCCCGCCCCCGGGGGGAAGGCAGAGCGGCGGCTGCGACCCGCGGGCTCAGGGCGCACGGCTGCGGGGCTGCGGGCTTGTGGGGTGGATTCGGGGCTCGCTGCCTGCAGCCCAGACTTCGCCCGCCCGGCCTTATCTGCTAGAAGTGGGCGTGCCGCAGAGAACTCAACAGGTCTGGACACATTTCTCCCTTCACCTCGCACCTTTCTCCCTCCTTCTCCCCCATCCCCACCCCGGACAACTTGGGCACTAGCTTTGGGGCATGATTTCGAGCCTGACTTTTCTGAGTGGTCCCCTTTTAGAAAGAGACCCTCCCTAGCCGCAGTTTTTTGATGCAGCGATTTTTTTTTTTTTTGACAAGTGCTACTTTGACATTTGAGGTTGCAGGCTCGGGAATTGTGGCCTTACCACTTAAGACCCTGGTGTGACTAATGTCACGGGGTTATTTACAGTTTTAACTGGAGGATAAATGTCGCTTAAGGGAGCATCTTGTTTTATGAAGTGTTGTTATGGTTTCAGGCTGGTAGGGGCAGCTGTCAAAAAAGTGTGTGTGAAAATTCATTAAGGCCTATCTGATACCTCATGTTTAGAGACCCTTCTCAGAGGCATAGGACCTCCGTTCTGAGAAGTCCTTTACAGGGAAGAATCCTAGAGCAGGTCCCAGCCCTCTCTCCACCTTCCTCGAATTCCCCTTCCAGAGAAGGTCATACTTAGTGTCTTGGTACAGGAAAATTTTACCATTTTATGGGAGGAGATTCCAAATATATTTGTCGTAGTCTTTGCTAGCCTCTCAAAACATTTTGATTATTAATAATATACTAGCAGTCTGAAGAAATACAATAAAGGTTTAAAACTGCAGAGAAAAATTATTCTGAGCATTTTCTTGAATGGGTTTTATTTGACTTTATATGTGATTCTACAGTCCAGTTTTTCTATCTGTTTTTCCTGGTATTTACATATTTGAAAAGAGAAATCTTCAACTTACAGATAAAATATTTTGTATTGAGCATATTAAACAATTTTTTAAAAAAGGAATATAACTCGGTAAATCTTGGTGTTAGGAGTTTTGATAAGCTCTGCTCTATTAAACTATTTAAATAGGTTAAAATTGTAGGGAAGAAGCCAGTACACACTCTACTCTGCTTTTAAAGATGTAAACTTTAGGCTATATATAATATATATTATTTCTTATACCCCAAGTTTGAAGGTCGGTGATACTAGACAAGCATATTTAGTTGAAAATGGAGTTTCAGAGTAAGAGTCTTTCCCTAGCCCTGCAAGAGAAGCAGCCCAGCACTGCTTTTTTTTTCAAATAAAATGTGCATAATTCTTCAAGGTTGTACCTTGAAAGGTTTAGATGTGTGGGGATTGGCACAGGTGAAATTGTGAATGACGAGGTGTGTAAACAATTATAGCATTAATCAAACGGTTTATGTAGTGGTTTCCAGAAAGGAATCTCTCTTAATTGAAAGGGGTTGGAAATTTAAGTATCATGCTTTTAAAAAAAAAAAGTTAAATACTTTGACATTAATTTGAACCTTTACAATAATCACATATAACAAATTGCAATCCCCATGGTTACCAAATGTGTACATTTAGCGAGTGGCAGGATAAACAGCCAAGTTTAAATCAATTCAATGTAACTTTGCCTTCGGTCGGCCGGGCAGATGAGCTGCTTTATGGATGGGAGCAGGGAGGATATAGCTTTATTTTAGAAGATAGGAACTATTCTTCTGATAATGGAGACTTTGATTTGGGAGGTACCTAAAGGGTTTACTTAATAGGCTGTCTCTTACTAATTGGATCAGAGATAATGTGGTTTTATAGCTTATTATGTCTTTTCTTTTCTTTCTTTCTTTTTTTTTTTTTTGTAGTTAATATTTGCCAATGGACTCCAAAGAATCCTTAGCTCCCCCTGGTAGAGACGAAGTCCCCAGCAGTTTGCTTGGCCGGGGGAGGGGAAGCGTGATGGACTTTTATAAAACCCTGAGGGGAGGAGCTACAGTCAAGGTTTCTGAGGCTTCACCCTCAGTGGCTGCTACTTCTCAGGCAGATTCCAAGCAGCAGAGGATTCTCCTTGATTTTTCAAAAGGCTCAGCAAGCAATGCGCAGCAGCAGCAGCAGCAGCAGCCAGATTTATCCAAAGCCGTTTCACTGTCCATGGGACTGTATATGGGAGAGACAGAAACAAAAGTGATGGGGAATGACTTGGGCTATCCACAGCAGGGCCAGCTTGGCCTCTCCTCTGGGGAAACAGACTTTCGGCTTCTGGAAGAAAGCATTGCAAACCTCAATAGGTCGACCAGCATTCCAGAGAACCCCAAAAGTTCAACATCTGCAGCTGGGTGTGCTACCCGGAAGGAAAAGGAGTTTCCCCAGACTCACTCCGATCCATCTTCAGAACAGCAAAATAGAAAAAGCCAGACGGGCACCAACGGTGGCAGTGTGAAATTGTATACCACAGACCAAAGCACCTTTGACATCTTGCAGGATCTGGAGTTTTCTGCTGGGTCCCCAGGTAAAGAGACAAATGAGAGTCCTTGGAGGTCAGACCTGTTGATAGATGAAAACTTGCTTTCTCCTTTGGCGGGAGATGATCCATTCCTTCTGGAAGGGGACTCGAATGAGGATTGCAAGCCTCTTATTTTACCGGACACTAAACCTAAAATTCAGGATACTGGAGATACAATCTTATCAAGCCCGAGCAGTGTGGCACTGCCCCAAGTGAAAACAGAAAAAGATGATTTCATTGAACTTTGCACCCCTGGGGTAATTAAGCAAGAGAAACTGGGCCCAGTTTATTGCCAGGCAAGCTTTTCTGGGACAAATATAATTGGGAATAAAATGTCTGCCATTTCTGTTCATGGCGTGAGTACCTCTGGAGGACAGATGTACCACTATGACATGAATACAGCATCCCTTTCTCAGCAGCAGGATCAGAAGCCTGTTTTTAATGTCATTCCACCAATTCCCGTTGGTTCTGAAAACTGGAATAGGTGCCAAGGGTCTGGAGAGGACAACCTGACTTCCTTGGGGACTTTGAGCTTCCCAGGCCACTCAGTGTTTTCTAATGGATATTCAAGGTAAGTTAGCTCTTTTCTGTTTCTTAACAATGATACATTTAAGATAGTTTGATAAACTTAAGAATTCTTTTATCAGTATGTGTTTTCTATACTATTTGTATACTTTTGCAAATATCTCAGTACAAGTGGTCTTTTGAATGTAAAGGCATGTTAGAAACTGCAAAGGACTCCTCACTGCAAAAGCACTTCGGGTGTTTGGTTAAATAGTAATCGTTTCTCATTGGTCAGTATTAAAGATTCTATTTGAAAACTAAAATCAGAATTGCTCACTAACAAGTATCTGTTAAAGTAACATTCATCATCTACAAGTATCCAAAGTAAAACTAATATGAAATCAAGAAAATAAGATGTCTAGTCATAGAATACATTTATTGTGCATATTAATTTAGCTGTTTTAGAACATATTATTGCAAGAAAATGCTTGAAGTCTTACCTTTCAATGAGAGGGTTAAGAACTGGAAGTAGTAACACTGAGTATTCGATGTGAACGTTCTGTGTTTTGAAACTGTTAGAGCATTGCAGTGTGTACGGACCTAGACCATAGTGTTAGAGTAGCCTAAAGCAGACAGTTGGTGACTGCTCCTTCGCCTCTCTAAGGAAGGAGCTGGTGCACGATGCTTTCGAAAGCTCCTGCAGATGCTCCAGTAGGTAATTCATGATTAGAGTTTTCAGGCTTCAGTTAGAAAGTGCCATATATGTCTCTCTTCATTTTTCTCAGTCAGTTATAAAGGATACTGATATTTCCGCCTGACCTCACAAAGGTCCGTTAGAATGGAATTTCTGGGGAAAACAAAACAAAAACGTGTAAGTTAAGATAAATGGGCTGATAGGCTTAGGTTCTTTCTATCCCCTCATGTTCATGTTATATAAATGCTGGCTTATATATCTATTTTAGGTGTGATAAAAAAGAAAACGTGGATTGTAGTGATATAAGACAGATTAATCACTAGGGTTTTTGTTTTGGTTTTGTAGAAAACAATCCTTGAAAGCCTTGTATGTAATCCCATCGACTTTTTCCTATTAGTGGTGCTCACTGTTCTATTAATTAGTCATTTGAGAAGACTTTACTTAAAATTCATAAGAAATTATTTCAATGCAGTCTATCACTGATCTATATCCTTATAACTCTTTAGAATTCCCTTTTTCTGAAGGCTACCCAGACACTGACATACAAAAAGGTATCTCTTTACTCCACACATAGGAAGCTTTTATTAGAAAAAATTAGATTTAGACTATGATCTATTTTTCTAAATAGTTTAATTGTATCTTATCAAGAGGAAGTAAAATCACCTTTTATGTATCCTAAGAGATGGGAACTTAATATTTATATTACCTATTAGTAGTGACTACTAATTTACTTATTACTCAATAATTAATTGTCCCTGATTTGGGAGAAAACTATTGCAACATTTTAACTTTCTGAATTAGGGATTTAATATATACTCCCAGTAAGGAAATTTAAATACTTTCTTATTGCATAAACAGTGTTTTTAAAATGTTTAGAAACAGGCTGTGCTTTAAAAATTCCAATCTTAAATTTTTGACAGTAGATTTCATGTGGTTGACTTTCATAAAGGAATAGTCATAATTGACTTGATTATCTATAGGGAGCTGTTAAATTGATTTATAAACATGTGATTACACAAGGACAAATAATACATTTAGAAAATTTCTTGCCCTGAAAACCATCATAAAACTTCACTTTTTATTATAAGAAAAAAATAGTGGAACCCAAACTTAACTTGCATGCACTATGAATTTTCATTAAGACTTATAAAATCTGAGATATGAACAATAAGTCTTAGCTTTAGATCATTAAATAATTTTAATGCTTTAACTTTTACACTTAATGACATATATAATGTTCATGTTGGTGTTGGGCCTCTGCTCTTACAGAGATAGGCAAGGCCATGACAGTATGGCACTTCAGATAGTCTTTCATGTCCAGGAAATGATTAATTTTATACTGACATATGATTTGGATTTTAATCACTAGTGTCTCTTCACCAGGCAGAATACCTTAACGGGACTGTGGGCGGTGCTTGCAAGTTTTACACTTAGCACTGAGAACTGCTATTACCCAGAACAAAGCTTTACCCAAATAAATTGAGACAATGTTTCCTTTCTGAGCATTATTGAATTCTTCTATTGTTTCCAGGCAGCAGCCCTGGCAGAACTGAAATTGGGTGCTCTCTATATATGATGCACGGTAGTTGCCAAACATTAGCTACGATCAGTGACCCTGAGTCATCAGCCACTAAGTCAACATGTTGCGTGAGGCCACAGCTTGACTGAATGCTCTCGGACTTCAGGCAGAGAACCAGGAATGCCACTAGGAACATCGCTGGGAAGTTTTAAAGAAGGCATACATTTTAATTTGAGTTCTTAAATATTTTCTCCCTAGATCATCAATAAAAACTACTTCGTGTTATATTTGAGGGAGAAGGCAATTTCTACAGATATGTCAGTATACCCCATGGCATTAGGTTAGCATATTAAGGTTAGGACTATCATGATTAAGACTTTTGTTTTGTTTTTAAGGTTTAAATTCATTGGTGGTAAAACATGGTAATGGTTATTGATTGTCAGATCTAATCTTAGTAAAAGGAACTTCCAAGTCTAATGGTGCAAATTAAAATTCAGTGAGCTTAACATAAACATAATTGAAGCAGACACACTTGTGTGTAACTTGATTTCTTTCCATCGTGTTTCACCTCTGCATGAATAGTGTACATTGCAAAAACTAAGCAGAAGAATGAAGGGTTGGCGGTGGGTTAAAGCTTTGGGTATGCTGTTGACATTTTGTTTGCAAATTGACTCTTTCCTGAAAGGTTGGGTGATTAGAGAAAAAGAATAATACTGCAAGATAGCCCTGTAAAGCCAGTGTCCATGGAGGGTAGGGCTTCGGGGAGTGGTATTTAATGAGGACGCCAGTCGCTTTGGAAATCTCTCACTATTGGTCAGATCTGCGTCAAGTTTTATAAAAGTAATGAGATTGAAAAGTTATAGCAAACACGTTTTCCCCTCTCTCATTTTGCTTGTGGATCACAGGCTAGATGTTTTCCGAGACAGTGTAAAGGGAAGAGTGAAACTAGCCTTTGCCTTTGAGAGGTACTTGTTTAATGTCTGACCTTGTTCCTTGCCTTCTAAAGATTCTGACAGTAGGTGTTCCAGTGGAGTTTTGAGCTTACTGTTTCGTGATATCCATTTAATGATTTCTGGATGTGATTTGCTTTTGAGCATACACTTATTTGCTTATATATCGTTAGCTTCATGGTAGAATTGCTTCCTCTTTTTAAAGATCATTATGATTGATTTTTGACAGTAGATTTCATGTGGTTGACTTTCATAAAGGAATAGTCATAATTGACTTGATTATCTATAGGGAGCTGTTAAATTGATTATAAACATGTGATTACAGGTGTGTCACGTTAGTATTGGAATGACTAATATATAGATAGGGAGTAAGCCTTTAGTCAGCGCTTAATAAAATTCTTGTAATGTTTCTTTGGCTAATCCTTGTATATTTTTAATTAACAATTTAACTTGTATTCATAACATTATTTTGTCTTTCGTCTATATGTGTCTGTAAATTAATTTGACCATGTTCCATGTATTACTGAATGTTTATGAATTTTGTGACCTGTTCTGAAATATACTTTGTACAAATGAGGATCCAGCACAGGCTGCAGGAGATGGATGAACAGGAAGGGAAAGCTCGCTTTAGAGGCCTCTAAGATTTGCTGAGGAGAGAGATTGTATTAAAGTGGTATTTTTTCCATGGGTGTCAGTGTGAAAGGCTAAGTGTTAAATTCTTGGTGAGTTATGTAAGTCTCAGTGCACTCTAGCCTGCTTAGATTAGGAAGCCTTCATTCAGATTTCGGTTAGGTCTGCAGCATAATTCTTCAAATACATTTTTCTCTTTAATAATTGTACATATTTAATTCTTATGAGGTTTTGGGTTCTACTGTGTGATTAAGTTAAACGGTCATAATCAGTTCATGTTGAGTAGTATTTACTGTTCTGAAGCCATCTTGGTAATATTTTGGTCAAAAGTAATTTAATATAATAAGTATTTTTTTTCTGTAGTTCTGAGGTGTGCAGAATATAACTTGGCTAATCCCATTGTACAAAGAATTTTTAAGGAATGTGTTGTTGGAGTAAGCTACAACCAGAAAAAGAAAATCATCACTCCTTGATCTTTAAAGAAGAGATCGATTATTTCTGTCAGTAGCTTCATTTAGCCAGCTGCTGTCATTTCTTCTACCTTGGTTTTGTATTTGTCAAGTTCTCCTAAGGGGAACTTATATTTTAAAACAAATCTCTATAAGTGTTTCCGTACTTTCTTTTGAGTTATGTGATCACTCCTGTATTGGGGTGTAACCTTTAAAGATTAAATTTTTTTGAACATTACAAGGTTAAATGAAGCCAGTGGAGTCAACCCCTCTCTACCAGGGGAGGGACAATGAGAGAAGCAACAGAGGCCTATAATAGAGGGAGAAAGAAAATTTCAAGGACAATTACAGAAACCCATTTGGATCAACTGTTGCTTTTCAAATGTTAAAAGCCGTGTGCACTGTCCAGAATGACTGCAATGATGCTTTCTTGTGAGGGCTAAGAGGGACAGAAAAACGAACTTTTCTAGTTATCTTGTTTCTTGTGATGTTATCACCAAAATAAGGGCAAAATGCACAGTATACTTAGATGCCAAGATTAATTTCATATTTTCCCCATTTTAAGTGGTTATTAAAGAGAATGTGATGACTTGAACCTAACATAATCACAATGCCCTATGTTGCTACAACCACCCATTTCATAGGCCATAGTGTATTTTTACATATAAACGTGCCTTATGCTGCTACAGCCTCTTCCTATTTCATAGTGCACTTTTACTTTGAAATATCTCTTTATAAACTATCAACTGACTGTGGAGTACAACTCTTTCCTTGGGTTATAGGTTTTTCTGCTAGTATATTGAGTAAATTAGGCAAATGACAACATAAATTATTGGATTCTGTAAGTACTAGATAGCCACTTAAACTATTTATATTGCAATAGAATCCTTAAAACCAGTTATTTTAAATGAAAGGGTGTCATCCTTTAACTTACTCTCTGAGCCAATTTAAATATTAATAGCCTATTTTGGTTGAGCTATGTGCTTAAACATACTTATTTAGAGTAACCCAGCTATTACTTTTAAGTACTTCAGAATACTTTTTTTATTTTAGCAAGCTTCAGCAAGATTTTATAGTGTCTGTGAGGCAATGTGTTTAATAAGGTACTTCTTATTTTAGATTTTTTTTCCATTCACATATAGGGGCAAAATATATATACATAGTGTGTGTGTGTGTGTGTGTGTGTGTGTGTGTGTGTGTGTGTTTGTATGTAAGGAAAGGAGAAAGGTTGAATTACATAATTTACATAGCTTACATTAATATTTATATATTATTTTTATATGTTGCCTTGAATTTTTATTTTTGATAATAATTTGAGTTTAATAAATATGCAATATTTGAAATTTACAAACTTAAAGCTTATTATTTTTACTTTTAAAATAATAAATTAGCCTTTATTCTAGTTTATTTCATAAGTTTCCAAAATAATATTTAGCCATGGCTATTATGAAAGTATATTTGATAGCCAAATTTTGAAAGCTATTGTGAAATGATATCCAGTTTAGTACATGATTTATTATTTTATGTTGGGGCAATGCAGTGACTTATGACCTTATGATTGTCACATGAACATTAATGCTTTACTGGTTTGCTATGGCCACTTTTATGTTGTCATATTTTTATGTTTTGTTTTATAATTGGGATTTCAGCCTTCCTTCATTTTAATTCAAAAAATTTGGTTCCTTTTCCCTTACATCTCTTCCTAACAATTTGATTTAGATATTCCTAACAGTAATTGTAGGAAAAACAAACACAACCTGGATTCTAAGGCTAAACTGAACCACTCTGTGATTCTGGGTAACGGTGTGGTTTGAAATCAAAGATACTTTCTCTGACAAACTTCATCGAAACACCATTGGGTCTATGTGTCTATAAAAATGTACAATTTTTCTATTAAATTGATAGGCCATGGTATATTAAAGACCATTTCTTGA
This sequence comes from Mus minutoides, assembly GCA_902729485.2. Lineage (NCBI taxonomy): Eukaryota > Metazoa > Chordata > Mammalia > Rodentia > Muridae > Mus > Mus minutoides. The sequence continues at coordinate 1,910,085 of LR749556.1, read as the reverse complement.
CATTTTCTTTGTATAGTGTCAAGTACAAAACAACAATGAACTTGGAGTTGAACTTTTATTAGATAGGGCTTAAAATTTTATTCTTGATAGCACATAATATGTAAATGTTGTAGTTGGACCCAAGACGTAGGCCCTTGAGTTCTGAAAGCTTGTTTTATGTGTTAGGTAAGAAATGTTCTATTCCCATTCCCACACTTTCCAATGAGAAATTGAGACCATGGCAGTACTTAGGAAAGACTTCATTAGCTGTGTAGCCAACTGGAACCACCCTATTGGCAGCTATTTAAACCTTAGCATCCAGGGCTCTTCCAGGGTCTAAAAACAATAAGTAATTGACATAATACTGAATAATAATAATAATAATAATAATAATAATAATATGAAGCAGGTAGTTCATAAAAGTCACTGATCATTTCTTCCTAGTGTTAGTAGGTTCTCTTGTGATTGAACACTAATTACATGGCAGCACTATGTTACATATGCTATGCTCTATACACTATATCACATACACTATATTATATACACTATGCTACATACGCTATGCTCTATACACTATGCTACATATACTATACTCCATGCACTAAGCTACAGTTCATGTTATACACTTTTCATACTTTCATGTCATGTGATGTCTTAATTCTTTGACACGCTTTATTCTGCTTATCACATTGTCTGAGTCTGTCGGCTCCATGTAGGACAAAAGCAGCTGTTACCTGAGTTTTACAACTGGGAAGTTTAAGACATTTAAAGAAAAAAAAATAGCAGGAAACCGTAATGCTGATCTGAAAGGAATTAGTTACTATTTGATGTTTTAGAATTTCACAACAATCTTTAACACTAATTGTCCAACAGTGAATGTGTGTGTGTGTGTGTGTGTGTGTGTGTGTGTGTGTGTTTGAATGAGAGAGATGACCAGACCTCTGACGTAGTCACTTAGTGATTGCTCTAAGTTTCATTTCGAATACCCAGCATTCCTACTGGATAGAATATGTAGGTGCCAGGTGCCAGGTGCCAGGCTATCAATGATTCAGCAGGTCAAGGGCTTCTGTGCAAGCCTGGTGACCTGAGTTTGATGGCAGAAGCCATGTAACCATGGAAAATGAGAATCTATTCCATAAAGTCTTCCTCTGATTTTCATAGGTATGCTGTGGCACACCCCATAATATGTACATATACATACACAATAAAAATGATAACACTTAAAAACATAAAAGAATTTGTAGATGCAAGTTTACTCTGAAAATTAGATAGATAGATAGATAGATAGATAGATAGATAGATAGATAGATAGATGGATGGATGCAAGCAAGGTGGTAGTTTTAAAGCTCTGGCAGTTCTGTTCAGCCAAAAGCAGGATATCTCTCATTGGCTAATAATAGTTCAAGAATCTGCATCTCTAGTGTAGGAATTGTCTACTAAAAAAAAAAATTACTGGAAACTTTTTTATGCCTACTATGTGCAGTTTCCCAAATTGGGTTATGACTCCATTTCATTTAGACTACTATCTTTTTAAAACTCAGATAATTATCTTAATATTAATTTTTCAAGGTTATTTTTTTCTCTTTTTGTAGGGGAGTACCTCTATCAGTAACCCTATTCCATGGATTTTATTACATATTAGATATACTATCTAAATTTAGTAGCTATAATGATAAACCACATTGCTGATAAACATGAGACTATCCCCTTTCTATTTTTATTGTCTGATACTCTTAGGTAATCATGCATGCAAGGATAGTTTGTTAATTAAGAAGCTTTATTTTTAAGAATTATAAATACTAACACTTTTTCTAGGTGCATACGTTTGAGAGGATTATGTAACTTGTTTAAAGACACTGACCAACTTTTTGTTTGATAGTGAAAAAGCTGCACTAAGGGCTGGAGAGAAAGCTTAGCAGTTAAGGGTACTTACTGCTCTTGCAGAGGGCCTGAGTTCTGTTCCCAGCACATACATCATGCAGCTCACAACTGCCTGTAAGTCTAGTTTCAGTGGAATCTGACACCTCTGGTATCTTTAGGCATCTTCACAGATGTACACCTACCCACATATATGTATGTATGTATGTATGTATGTATGTACATATACATACACACAAATGTACATATATTCATGTATATGTATGTTTTCATTGTGTGGTCAAGTATGGAAAATAATTAAATGGCAGTTTAAATAGATACATATATTATTATAAACCTGATTTTGCAAATAGAAATATTGAAAAAGTTTAATTAGAGCGTTATATGAAACGTGTCATCTTAATCCCAGCTGGGTTTATGAGGGACAAAATATGAGAGTAGAATAGAGATTTTTAAAAATATTTTCCCCCAAATAGAAAAACGCAGAATAGATGTTTGATTTCTGAGCCCCCTCCTTGAGAGGCTGTGTTGTTGCCAGTCTTCTTTTGAAGCCATCTTGAGACACCTTGTAAACCATAAAAAGAAGACGAACTTACTGAACTGTAGAACTATACTAATATTCTTAACCAGAAAATGTTATTTATTTCTTTGTTTGATTACTTATATGTAAACTTTCAGAAATGTAACCAGTCTCCTCGGGTTATGATATTTGTTTCTGTTGAGGATTATTTATGAGTTCAGCTAGGGTGTTCCCTTCCCCTCCTCTTCCCTGTCCCCTCTCCCTTTCCTCTATAAAACAGGCTATTGTGCAGCGCTGGCTGTCCCCAAACTTGCCTTAACCTTCCACATGCCAGTCATGCAGTCCTTCATAGCAGAGGCCAGTTTGAATGTGCTTCCCTTAGACCCTCAAGTAGATGGTGTACTGTGGTTAAGTCCTGGTGTGTGCTTTCTTTTAATTTATAAAGGAATTTAAGTAAACAGCTAGTATACTTCTTTTTTCAGTATCGTGCAGAAAAAGTAAAGATTACTTACTTCTAAGCCTGATTTTTTTTTCTCTCTCTCTCATGTTTATGTTCAAGAAAGAAGGCCTATCTTTGGCTTCAACTTGAAAGGAATTTGGTGACTGCAGATATGGAGTAAATACAGTGTGAATTCCTACAGTAATTTTCAAAGTATTCGAGGTCCTTATTCTAGCTTCTCCATGTCCTAGAGAATTACCCATTTGTCACTACAGCCAACAGTTCCAGTTCACTGAAGTTATTTATACTAGCAGTCTCAAGTCATAGGATCAATGGGAAATTCAAATAGTTTCTATTTTTAGTCCTCAAAATGTAAAAAGGAAACTTAGCTTCTATTGACAGCCATTTAGGAACTTAACAGTTTTCATCCCAAGTCCTACGTGCATTTATTTTCCTGTTTATTGTTGGCAGCAGGTTAAGATGGGTGGATGCTGGCCTTTGAGATCATGGCGCATGCTGCAGCAAACAGCTAGCATGCCTTTTGTGGAACCATTGTATTAGGACTGACATTTTTTTGACAGAACTTCTTTATTGAGAATAGTCTAAGAAGTTTTTTATATCTGTGTTTAAAACAAGCTAGTTTCTTAAATTCTTATTATTCTTCCCCAAACTGTCAGATTTCAGTGGCTGAGAAAGAGGGACAAAGAGCCATCATTGTGATATGACAGTATTAAAGTCTCTGGGCACTAGAGCCTAATATAATCTAAGAGGAATGTTAAAGAAGAGGGGAAATATGCATAGTAATTCTTAGGCTTAACTTACTGATGACAAATGACCACTTGAACAATAGCATCATTAGACAGAGAGAGCCACGGTGCTCTAATAAGGAAGCCAAAAGGAAAAGTTAGAAAGCCACAGGGGGAAAAAAAGAAAGAAAATGAAAAATTTATATTTCTGTCTGGTGACTAGCTGTGTTTGTTTTCTGTATGTCTCAGTCTTTGTATGGGCACGGGGACATCCCTAAGAAGCCTAGTGATGTCATTATGTTTGTAAAAGGAAGAGCTGCAAAGACATTCTAGGAAGCAGTTATGGAGAAGGGTTCGTAGGAGGGCACTAGCGAATCACAGAGGTCTTCCAGCTGCACCTGTAGTGTCAAAGGCCTGTTGAGCTGGGCGCTGGGCATGAGTGAGGTGGTGATCAGAGCCTGCTGGAGAACAGAGTGGGCGACTTTCATACCTCTTCCTCCTTCTTCCCAGTTTACTTTTTTAAGTGTTTGCCTGAAGGCTTATACCCTTGCTGGAGATGGAGTATGTGGTGAAGGGTTTGTGGGGATGAATCAGGAGTAAAGGTCCATTCAGCTATTGGGAGTAAGAAGAGAGTAAGAAGGCTTGGTAGGAAGAGGATGGAAACTGAAAACTGATCCATTTGTTGAGAATGAGCCAAGGACAGTTAAGTCATTGTTAGATAAAGGAGGATGACCAACTTGTTACCCTAACACAGTGCATGCAAGACCATGTTATGTGTTCTTGCCTAAGACTGATTGTTCTTACACCTATGTGGGGGTGTCTTCGTATTCTCTAAGAGGAATATGGTTGTCAGTTTAGGTCCCCTGGAACATGGTCTAAGCTGAAGAACTTTTACCTGAAATATTTTCCCCAAATATCCACATATTTCCCTGCCCTTCTTTATTTAGGTCACACTTCCATGTCAGTTGCATAAGTGGGACCTCTGTCTCTATCTCAAATTGTCCATCTTTCACACCTTATTTCATCTGCTTTGATGTATTTAGGAACCTTATGTCCTCTCTATTACAGGCTTGCTCCACCCCTAAATCCCAGCATCTAAAGAGTAGGACAGAGATGCTGAGTGCGTGAAGGAGCAAACTTGGCTCAGAAATCAGGAAGAAGACTCAGACTTTAGTCTAAGAAAACCAGCCTTCAAGACAGTAGTTGATGCAAATAGACAGAACATACATATGGTTTTAATTGTTGTCTGCTTCTAAATTTACTCTAAAGCTTTAAATAGGATTGATCCTTGCCGTTTCTTTTTTATTGTTATTAGATATTTTCTTTATTTACATTTCAAATGCTATCCTGAAAGTTCCCTATGCCCTCCCCCCACCCTGCTTCCCTACCCACCCACTCCCACTTTGGGCAATCAAAGCTTGTAAATGATGTTTTCAAGGGCGTTTGGTTGTTTTGTTTGGTTGTTTGTTTGTTTGTTTCCTCCACTATATAATCTGTTCCAGAACTTTACATTTATTATTTATTCTTTAAATTTTTCATAAATGTATACAATACATCTTAATCATATCTGGTCCCATTCTGTCTCTTTACCACTTCCTGGCTCCTTTCCCTGATGCATCCCCAAGTCCTCTGCTTTATAAAAGCAGCCATGTCCAAGAAGAAATTCCCATATGCATATGACTATCAGGATTTATTATTCTAGCAGATAAGCCAAAAAATGTACTCATTTATATCAACTTACCTAGAAAGGTAAGCAAGAAACAGTGGTTTGTTTTGTTGTTGTTGTTTTAGATAGTTTGTAACACTGAATATTCTAGAAGAGGAGGAGTGAGTGGCCCATTTTCTCTCAATTTCTAAATTGTCTTTCTTCAGCTTATGGGTGTTTTGGGTTTGATTTATTGTACAATAGTATCATCAACCTAAAAGGTAATTAGAAGGGTCTGTCTTCTAAGTATTTTAGGTAACTGTCTAATTTGGCAAAGACAGACAATGATGATGATGATGATGATGATGATGATGATGATGATGATGATGATGATGATGATGATGATGATAATGCCAAGCCACATAGGGCTTAACTATTGAAAGAGAATTAGATGAGGTCTTTTAAGAGTGAACTTCTCTAGAGTTAAAGGAAAAGATGGGAATAGACCAAGGACAGGGCTTTGGAGGGCATCCAGAAAGCAGCCACAAAAAACACTCAGTGAATATCTGGAGAATTAAGAGATAAAAATCTTCAAATGGGACGAGGAGAAAGTATTTCATGATGCTGTATCAACTTGGGCTAAAGACATAACAGAATTTGATAGTTACATGCGTAATGATGTCCTTAAAACATACAAATGTCCTCAAAAATTAAGTCCTAAATGCGTCAGCAAAGCAAATGGTTAGCTTATTGTTTACAATACCTTTTAATTTGAAATATAGGTTAAAACATCTCATAGAAAATACCATTTGTCTGAGGCCATGAAAACTGAGATGCATTAGAAGTAAGGGCAAAAGCTAGGATCCAGAAGACAATAGATGGTGATTTGCATGTTGGTGAGTAAAGGTTCTTCTTTATCAGTATGCCCACACATCACTAAGGAATATTCAATCACTGTTGTGTAGAACATGGGGTAGAAACATGGAATTCCAACTGGAGGAAACCTAGACCTGGCACAATTAGTATCATATTGTACATCAGACTTCCTTGGCTTTAATTTATTAAAATCTATGTGACCTTGATCAAATTTACAATCTATAAACTCAGTTTCTTCACTTTTGATATAGACACAAGGAGACACTGCTGGTTAATCATACAATACAGTCTGACACTTACACAGCACCCATGAGACATTAGCACTTACTCTTTCTTAGTGATGTTGTTTCAGACTGGAGAGCTTCTCATGGCTTAAATGCTACATGAGCCATCTGTCTGACCCCACAGCACCATGCCACTGCTCACGAGTGAACCTCAGTGATAATTCCTAAGATGGGTTCATTATGATTTTCAGAGTAAGTATTATACTTAAGTAGTCTTAACTTCTGGTAGTGTTATCAGATGTATGTTTTGACTTAAATATGAAGGGGAACTAAAAAAAAAATGTATGTGTGATAGATGTTGAAAGGAGTACTTCCTGTCAGGCTCTCTCTGTTTTACCCCTTCCATCTTCCCACTCAAGCACATGAGTTGTAGAGAGTCACTCACAAGTACAAGCATGTTTCCTTCTCCATGTTACAATTTAAACAGTACTTTTACAAGTTTACAAATAAGATTGGGCCATTCCCTCCCTCTCCCTTCCCTCCCTCATTCTACTTTAGTGAAGAAATTGAGGTTAGACTTTAGGATAAACATTGTTGCAAAGTGCCTACTTGGTGGGATAAACGTTGCAGTAGCGTGCCCTTTGGTGGGAGGCCTGGAGAAAGGAAGGAAGACGGATTCTGGAATTTTTGTCACACTGAATAAAACCGAGTGTGCCAGAAATGTGCTTGGAACAGAATGAGAGCAAGCAGCTTTGGGATGGTAGCACACAACCACTTGTATGTCAGTTTTAATGGATCCAATTTCTACAACTAAAATTTATGAGAAAGGCTAGGGGTTTGTGTCAGATAAGCACTCCAGTGACCAGGCATGCTAAAACATAGGGAGCCCCACCCAAGGATTCTATTAGTCCTAAATGAAAATAACGGAAGTGGGAAAAGAGATGGACTCAGCAGGCTGGGTAAGGCAAACCGTGTTTGCTTTGGCAGCAATGGCAAAGATAAATGCTAAGGTTTAAGTTGCAAGGACTTCCTGCCCTCTGTAGACCACTCACTGTTGAGCCTTTCAGTGATAACTCTAAAAGGGTTCATTACACAAGATCCTGGATAGTGGGGAGACAGGTGAGTCACGTGGTTTCTGCTTCCCTACCAGCTTCTCTTCTACTTTTAGGGTAACTTTTTGAAGTGTCTTAGATGATGAAAAAACACACTCGACTTTGTTTTTCTGTCTCTTTATTTTGATTAACCTCTGTTCTCTAGTTCTATCGTTTTTTTCTGCAAATGACATGATTGTATTTTTCTTATACCTGAATAATGCTCCATTATGGAGATACACCTTATGCTCTATCCGTTCATCTGTTGACAGGCACCTAGGCCGGTCCCACAGCTCTGCGGTCCTGAATTGGACAACACTGCCCTGAAGTGGGAAAGCATCTCTTCTTCCATCCACAAGCTTGATGCTCTTTGTATACCCAGGAGTATGGTGTGATCATGTAGTCATTTTACCGTAGGGAAATATGCATACTCTTTTACTGATTTATACGCTCACCATTACTATAGAAGGATACCCCCTTTCTCACATCTTTTTGAGTTAACAACCATTCTGAATTTCAGTGTCATTTTAATTTTGATTTTCCTGATGGTTTTTTTTTTTTTTTTTGTAATGTTGAAACCATTTGTACTGTGGAGGGGTGCCTGTTGATGTGGTTATCTCTGACTATTACTTTGCTCTTTTGATATTAAGTTTTTCTGAGAGCTTCATATAGCCTGAATTTTAATCCATCGTCGTACAAATGGTTGGCAAAGATTTTTCTCTCATGCTGTGAGCTCTCTCTACTTAGTTGGTTGTTTCCTAGGCTGGGCATAGCCTTTTGAAGTTTTGTAATCTAATTCTTCAATTTCTTTGTTTCCTGTGCTACTGGAGTCCTATTCAGGAATAGCCTCGGTTGAACTTTTGAAGTATTGTCCCTATCTGTGCTTCTAGTAGTTTCAAATTTTGGAGGTTTACATTGAGTTTATTTAATCTATTTTGAGTCCATTTTTTTTTAATATACAGGGTGTGCAGTAAAGTGTAGTTGTAGTTGTCTTCCTGCCTGCGCCTATCCAGTGTGCCTAGCACTGCTTGTTGGAGAATCTTTTCTCCTGGGTCTTTGATAGATAGCACTTGCTCTATTGTCTATTGGCTGGAGCAAGTTGGGTTTATTCCTGGTCCTCTGTTCTATTCCTTTCATCTGTGTGCTTTTTTTTTTTTCTTGTACCAGTGCTGTACTGTTCTTGTTACTGTGTCCTATGTAATTTATTTTGAAATTAACTATGTGATGTCTGTATCATATTTATTGATTAATGATCAATTCTGCTTTAGCAGACCTGTGTCACACACACACACACACACACCTGAGATCCCAACACTCAGAAGAAGCCCACTAAAACTCTGAAACCAGCTTGGTTGTAAAGGTATTATTTTTACCTTCTTAGTTGGGTTTATTCTGAATTTCATTCACTTATTTTCCCCCTCCTTCCTTCCTTCCTTCATTTCTTCCTGTGTCAGCTATTCCTCATTCTGTCTGCTATATCAAATTTCTTCCTTAGCAAATTTATTATTGGTATATAGGAAAAGTACTGGCGTTTGTTTCCTGTCGCTTTGATGAATTTGTGTATTGGCTTCAGGAGCCTCTTAGAGTCTCTCGAGTCTTCCAGGTATATTAAGCAGGGCAGCTTAACTCCCTTCTTATGTATGCTCATGTTCTTTTTTTTTTTTTCTTCTTGCCTCATTTTTTATTGTTTACTCCTGTGATAAAAATATTTAATATGAAATTCTCTTCCTTTTTTTTTATTAGATATTTTCTTTATCTAGCCCAGTGGGTCTAGCTAAAATTCCAAGTACTACACTGAATGAAAGTGATGAGACTGGACACCCTTGTCTTGGTTCTAATTTTAAGGGAAAGCTTTTCTGTATTTCTCCATTCAGCAAGATGTTAGCTATGGGTTTGTCATACATGGTCTTTATTATTTCTGACCTATGACTTTCCTATGTCATTTAGTTTTCTACTGTAAAGGGTGTTGATTTTTATCAAAGGCACTTCTGCATTTGTTAATGATTATATGCATTTTATTCTTGATTATATTTATGTTCTGTATTGTCTTTATTTGTGTGTGTTAGACAATCCTTATGTTCCTGGAATAAAACCAAATTGGCATGGTATTTGATCATTAATGTGCTATTGAATTCACTTTGCAGTTATTTTATTAGAGGTTTTTGTGGGAGGTTCAGAAAGAGTAGTTTACAAAGTTTTGTTCTACCTCAACAGGTTGGTTGTGGAGTAGCACTTGCTTCATAGAGTGAGGTTTGAGAAGGGTTAGTGGGTTCCTTTCTGGACTCACTCGATGTGCACTCACATTTGGTTCTGTGTAGGGGTCTGGTATATCTTAGCAGAAACTCCAAGTAGGCTTGAGCTTTTCTTTTCTTAGGTGATTTTTTTATTGTTCTATTTTATCTTTATATCTTCTTGGCTCTATGTTATTAGGTCATATGTACCTAGAAAATCAATCATTTCTTTAAGATTTCCCTATCTATTCGCGTATACATTTCCAAAACATTTTCTAATAATGCTGGTATTTGTTGTTACATTTTTATTTTTGTCCCTACATTTTTAAGTGTCTTTCAGTGAGGTTGCGTCAAGGATTGTTAAGGGCTGTCTTTTGGGGGAAGATGGGGGTGGGCGGAGCTCTAAATCTTTTTTCTAGATTCATTTTATTGTTCTAAAAGGTGTATGTGGTTGTGTGCACGCATGTGCATCTAGGTATGTGCGAGTGAGTGCTGGGCATTAGATTCTTCTGGAGCTGGAGTTAAAGGCAGCTTTGAGCTGTCCAG
>LR749556.1:1882410-1897410 GCA_902729485.2 Mus minutoides | reverse complement strand
ATCTGTGTTATACTTAAGACTTTGGGGAAAGGCGCATTCCCTGCCAGTCACAAAGCATTGTAAGAATGTGCCATGTTTAGGAGCAGGAAATTTCTTTGGGATTAAATCAGGATTCCTCATTTTCTAGAAAATAACTTGTAGAAAGCTTCCAGAAATATATCTTTTATTCCATTTCCTTGTATGACTCTTTTAAGATGTAAAGGTGTCTAGCCTGTGGTGTTGTCAGACTGTGGGTTTAACTGAAGCAAGCGCTGCTGCCTATGCTGCCTTCACGGTGATACTCTCTTCACTGACAAAAATTAGAAAAAAATCTTCACTTAGGAAAATAGATATAAATCACTTCTGAGTTTAAAGTACAGTATTCTGTGCCCGGCGAAGTGTCCATCCAGACTTGCCTTCCAACCTGGTCGGTGTACTTTACCCCTGTTCCCCGTGTAGGCCATGTTGCTTTAGACTGCTGGCTTTTGCTTTGTTTCTGGTTCACTAGAGTTCAGGATGAACGTTTTCAGGTCTCCTACAGCAGTGGCTTTCAGCCTGTGCTGGAGACCAGTGGTCACAGGCCATGTGTTTCTGTTTTCTCACTTGCAAATAGCTGTGAAGAGTCCCTGAGGAGGCTCCAGAGAACCTTGGAACATGTATAGGTGGATTGTTCAGCTTTCACTAAGTATTCTAGGGTGAGTTTGGATATCTAGCTGATTAGAAATACTTCTTATTGTCTTATTAAGTGTTACTCTATGTGGCAGCAAACATTTTGGATTAAGCTTCATTTTAGTGAACTGGTCAACAAAGGAAGCTGAAAGTTTGAGACTTAAGTCTGGCCTTGTGGCTTCAAACAGGAAGCTTAGAGATATAAAACCTACCTGGGCTATAGAGAAAATTCAGGGACAGCCTAGGCTACTGTCTCTCAAAAAATTAAAGCATTAGGGACTTAAGCAGTAGTAGAATGCTTACTTAGCATGGATAAGGCACTTACTTTAATCCTGAGAAACAAAGAAGAAGTTGGAGACTATCATGTTTGTTCAAAATAGGGTTTATTGTGTATATTTGAGGTTTATAACAGTGTTAGCAACACTCATAAAAAATAAAATGGTTACTTACTATCTTCTATCCTATATAACATTGTATGTCACAATGGCAATAAAATCTGCATTAAACAAAAAACTAATAAATAAAATCTTGATATAGACTTCATGTACACATTTCTTAACTTGTTCGTTCTTTTGTGTCCCTTGACCCCGCCTCCATTGCCCTTACTCCCTTGTATATATTTGAAACCTCTTTCTTTTCATCATGTGATCCTGTAAAGTTTTAATTTCTGCATTTGCTTGTTTTATTTAGCATACTGTCTTCTTGGCTCACCCATGATGTATCCATCAACATCCTCTCTTTTGTGTGGTTGAGTGGTGGTCTGGGAGTGTATAGTAGATTTTCTTTATCCATTTATCAGTTGATGGGCGTTGTGATGCTGCAGGGAACATGGCAGTGCTGACGTCATTACAATGGGTTAATTCCATCACCCAGAAATTAGTGCTGGGTTTTACATAAGCTCTGTGTGTGACATTAGAAACCTCCATACTGTTTTTCATGTGCCTGTGCCAATCTACACCCTGACCTGCTCAGAGGTCCCTTTCTCTACATGGTCACCAATATTTGCCTATCTCTTCATCTGTTTTGTTCTGTTCTCCTTTTCGGTCTTTTCTCTTCTCTTCTCCCCTCTACCCCAATTTTGAGATTAGATCTGACTCCATAGCCTAGGCTGATTTAAACTCTACAGTCCTGCTTCTCAAGAGAATTATGTCCCTTGTGGGAGAGGGGTTTATTTAATTTTTGCTCATTGTTGGAACTGGGTTGTTTGTTCTTCTATTGAGTTGTCAAGACATTCTTTTTAAGATGACAGTTACAGCCAGGCTGTGGTGGCACACACCTTTAATCCTAGCACTTGGGAGGCAGAGGCAGGTGGATTTCTGAGTTCAAGGCCAGCCTGGTCTACAAAGTGAGTTCCAGGACAGCCAGGGATACACAGAGAAACCCTGTCTCGAAAAAATAAAAAATGACAGTTACATTTCTCCCTTCCCTTTCTTCCATCCAAACCCCTCCCCACTGTCCTTAGAATTCATGGCCTATTTTTCCTTTGTTATTGCATGCATACATGCATATACATATTTTTCCCTAAATATCTGTTCAGCACCACTTTGTGTGCTTTTCTCCAGGAAGGCCACCTCTACCATTCCTAGCTTTACTCAGTTGCAGATACTTCTTTGTGTGTGGTTGAGGCCTCATGGGCTTTTCTCTGTCCATTGGTACAGTTTTTGTTCAGCACATGTTCAGGCAGTCATGCTGGTGAAACTTAGTGGGTGTAGCTTCTGGCATTCCTAGGAGACACAGTCTCATAGCAAACCCTGTGATCCTCTGGCTCATACAGAGTTCTGTAGCCCGCTCTTCCACAGTGTTCCCTGAGCCTGAGGTGTAGGAGTATTTTGTAGATGTATCCATTGGGACTAGACTCCATAACTTTGCATTTTAATTGGTTGGGGGTTTCTGCAGGTTGCAGAGAGTAGTGTCTTTGATTAGGGGCAAAGACAACACTTATCTGTGAGTAGAAGGACATATACTTACATTGTTAGGGACTATGTTGGTTTTGATTTTATAACTGGTATGTCTTCGCTGTATATGTGATTTGCAAATATTATTTACTAGTCTGTGAGCTGCCTCTTGTTTTACCCTGTATTTCATAAACTTAAGTTTAATGGTGTTAAATGTATGTACTTTTGCTTTTATAATATGAATATTTGATAGTATATTCAAGCAATAATTACAAAGACCAATGTCAAAGACTTTTACCTCCATATTCTTTATGAGTTTATGGTTTCTGATCATAGGACTTTTATCCTATTTTGAATTGACTTTTATATATCTTGTAAAGATACATCTAAAATTCCTTTTCCCCCCACATGCATTCCGAGGTCTTGTTTATATCTCTTTATTGCCACTGTCAAAAGTCCATTTCCTTCTATTTTGCCCTTCTATTTTGTTAGTGTGCTTCCCTTTTGTCTCAGTGCTGTATTGTTTTAACTGTGTCCGTGCAGTATAGTGTTCAACCAGGAAGCTTCTAACTTAGTTTCTTAGTATTGATTTAGGTGTGCATTGTTCTCTGTTTGAAATTTGGGGTTACTGTCTTCTCCTGTGGCTACCACAATAGGAATTTTGATCAGCTGCCCTAAATCTTTATTGATTGCACCCCATCCATGAACATACTCAGTCTTCACATTGTCTCTTTTATTTCTGTCCTCAATGATTTATAGTTTCCAGTATGTACATTTTAACTTCATTGGTTAAATATATTCCTATTTTTTTTTAACTATAAATATCATTTTGCTTTTTTTTTAAATTGGGCTGTTACTTTAGTTTAAAAAGTGGTATAGATTTTTTGTATGCTTAAAAAAAAAAAAAGCAAGTTTCAGAACTTGCTTTATATAGTGTTATAGGACTCACCTCTAAGGTAGATGATGTCTGACCTCTTCTTATCTGTCTACTAATGAAACTATCAGGAGTTTCACTAGATAGGATTAAGGGGGTGGGGGCAGGAATCTCTGGTAAAGAGAATTTGTATAGCACAAGTGTTTTTAAATGTCTATTAAAAGAGTCAGTAAGAGCTGGAGAGGTGGCTCTGTGGTTAAAAGCACTGGATGCTCTTCAAGAAGGTTCAATTTCTAACACTCACATGGCAGCTCACAACCATCTGTAATTCTAGTTCCATCCGTTCTGACGTACTCTTCTGGCCTTTGTGGGTACCAGGCATACACACAAACACACAAGCAAAACATCCATACACATAAACAAAATTTTTAAAAAGTTTTTAAATGTCAGCAAAAAGTTTGAGATAATTAATAAAAAGAAAGGACAAAATGTAAATGTGTAAATATTTCTTCCTGTGAGGTGATAAATGGGACTGGTGATGTTGCTAGCAAGAGATACAGCTCCACCGCTCAGTATGGCGCATGAACACAAGCACGCTCAACAGGAGATGACTCCTTTGTTTGCAGAGGACAGCACTGTTCATTTTGCTTGGTCAGATGTTTGGTCAACACAGCATCTGCTAGTTTCTGTTACAGGTCTTGAGGTTGTAGTCAGCCATTAACCAAGGTTTCAGAGTCAGTTTTGATTCTGAAAGTCTTAACTGTCAGCAAAAGCTGGGGACCTGGAGAAGATGAGAGAGGGGGCCTAAGAATGCCTTAGAGACTTCTGGTTGTTAAACTCCTTACAAGAGAGGGTTACATTATAATGGAACTGTGAAAGTATATATTGTTCTAATGAAGTTAACTAAGATGTCAGCACAGCATTTTCTGCTCTGTTGAGTGTTAGGAATGCTATTTCCGAGGTGGTATTCTGCAAAACTATAAAAGGAAAAGTGTGGGTGGTGAGAGGAGAATGGGGGCACGACATCCCCGCTTGGAGTGGAGGAGATGGGGTTAAGTTGCCTTTCAATAATTCAGTTAAATCTGAGGATTATAGAACTCTTGTAAAATTGTTTAGAATTTTGTACTTATTAAGTAAAATACTTATCTTTCAAATTTATCCAACTTCAGCTTTTCATGCTGAGATTCTCAGTTTTATAGACAGTATATTCTTTCAGTCAACTAACAAAACAATTTCTTTTATTGTGTAAAATTGAAAAGTAGACGTTAAAAGTGTATGTAAATAAGTAGAATTACCACTATAATTATTATATTTACTGAGTCAAATTTCAATTTCCTTTATGCAAATTCAAGTATGTAACATTTGTGTCGACAAACCACTTTGCTTTCCTGTAGCAAATACACTAATACTACATTATAGATAGAAAACTTTCAGCTCGTGGAATGAATAATAGATGCTTCTGGAGTCCTTTGGCTCTGAGTGAGCACTTCTGCTGTTGTAGTAGTATTTTAATTTTATTATTTAATGTGTTTGGATATTTTGCCAGCATGTGTGCCTATGCACCACTTACATGCTTGGTACCCAAGGAAGGCAGAAGCGAACATTAGATCCTCTAGAACTAGAGTTAGAGACAGTTGAGAGCTGTTATATGGGTGCTGGGGCCAAAACCCAAGTCCTCTGGAAGGGTATCCAGTGCTCTTCACCGCTGAGCTACCTCTCCAGTCCTGCCATGGAAGTATTTTTTTCCGTCTTGTTTATAAATTATAGCATTTTTCAGGGTCATAAATGTTGGACCTACCCAATTACTAACTCTTGGAAACTGATCAAAGTCTAATTTAAATTTTATAATAGACAATTTAGAAATAACCCATGAGTTGTGGGTTGCAATTAATCTCAGCACTTTAGGTGTGTATTTATTTTTAAGCCCTTGAAAGGAATGGGCTAGGAATCTATTTGAGTGGTGGCGTGCAGGCTTGCCTAGTATGTACAGCTTTGGAGTCTGTCCTGGCTGGGGTCAGGAGTGGTAAAGGAAAGAGAAAATGAAGAAGAGGAATGGGGAAAGGAAGGATGAAAGTTTAACCTAAATGTGATACTTAGCTATAAGCCTTTTCAGAAAACAACTACTTAGAAAATAGTTTACTATAATTTAGTAATAAGCAGACCACATTTGCATGTGATCTCTATTTGAAAGAAACAAATCAAAAGTAAGCAGAAAAAGAAAAACCAGTCCAAGTACCACAGAGCCTGAGCCACAAGACCACTGAAGACAATTCACGAAGAAACGTGCTCAGGGCAGGGCAGGGCAGGGCAGCCGAGATACCCACTAGCTCTGAGGGGCTCAAAAACTAACACTCAGCAGCCTTGTGTTGCTGAAAGAATAATTTACTTTGTCAGTTGAACTTGCTTATTAAATATAACTGCTTATGTACGACAACAGAAATATCATGGGATGATTTGTTTATAGTACAGTAAGAGGTGTATAAGTTCCTAAAATCTACTGGAAATATGACTAGGAAAAAATAAATAAGGAAGAAGCTGGAAAAGTTAAATAGTGCAGAGTAGTGCCTTCTGCTCGTCTCCATTAGGAGGCTGCTTCCGGTTTTAGAAGCGTCTTCCTGTTCCTACAGAACAGGACCATGGCATCTGTCATTTCTGTAGTTCCTCGCCTTTTCACTGCATACATATGGCTTGAAATCATTTTCATTCCTAATATTTGTTGGTTTGCTCATAGGATTAAACTATGAAATATCTAAGACATAAACTCCTGCCTCTCACTCATGTTAGCATTCACTATATACTGAGACAAGTTCTAGTTTAAAGTTGTCCTGTAGTATAATAGATAAAGGGTTTTTATTACCTGTTTACCCCTGAATTAAACTAGACAATGAGGGATGAAAAAGGCTTTAAAGGGCTTAATACCAATCACCATAGCTCCTGGGCGTAGACACAAGGCACTCAGTTGTTTTTCTTACCTACTTCTATTTTGACAATCAGAGCTTTTCTGTTTTCTACATACTCTGCTCTTTGGTTTTGTACTGTTGTGTTTATGCTAAGTACTATTAAGAACAATTTCAATTAAATTATTTAAAGTTAAAATCTATTTTAAGGTAGATGTGTGGTCTTCAAAAAGTATAGTTAAAATTTACTTAAAATGCAGAAAAATAACCATTCTACTGTTGAGCACATTTTAAAATTGTTTATTAAGGATCACTTTAAAATGCTGGGTTATAAAAGGTGGATTCAAAGATTTTGGAGTTTTCAAAATAATACCTGCAATGTTTAATAAAGCTCTTTTTTCTCTGTTAGTCTATTTTGGAAAGCATTCAGACTGTGCCTGTAAGTACTGCTTCTCTGTGATGATTGGAGGCAGGGAGTAAACAGCCTACTGTAAATGGGCCCCATGCCAGCTGGCTCCAGGCAGCCTCAAGCTTGTGACTTACAGTCAGGATTAGGAAAATGCTTTTTAACTTGTTCATTTCCGTTTCTGTTCAATGTGGGAGGGAAGGCACATCATTTATTAAATACCACGTAAGAGCTTGTAAAGCTTACATGTCTTCAAAGTTACCAGTAATGCCACTGGATCTGAAATCCTTTAACAGGAAAATGCGGAGTTTTTAGAATCTATTTAACCTTCTCCTTGTTGAATGTACTTGGGGTCATATTTAGGAGCTGCTTTTGACCTATTTTCAATATATTCAGTTTACTGCCTAGTAGTATTTTGGGGAGAAATGGTATGATATTTAAGAAATGAGAACTTCTTTTCATTTTGTTTGTGTGATAAACAGCTAATTTAAAATAATTATTTTCTTATTTGAAATATGAAAAAGGTGGAAATACTCAATTTGTTTTCAAAGACACATCACACTTACAGTTTAGTTTCGAGCTGATAAACCGCTTTAACTACCTAACTGGCTGAGTAGCACTCCTGTGATGGAAAAATGGAAGCGAAGATCTGGATAGGTTTTTGTTCTTGTTGAAAAGCTAGTCAAAAGATAATGCTTTTCTTGAATATTCTGTCAGTTATTTTGTAACTTGGGAAATGTTTAAGTATCCCGTAACCAAATTATTGACTCAATTTTCTAAGATTGCTGTAGATATTTATTTAGATATTTATTTCTAGGAATAGGAAGTAAGGATATATATATATATATATATATATATATATATATATATATATATATATATATATATATATGTGTGTGTGTGTGTATGTGTGTGTGTGTGTGTGTGTGTGTGTATGTATGTATGCTTACTTGTAAAATGGAGAGTGAAATTTTTCAACACTGAAATTTCCAAATATATGAAACCTGAAATCTAAGAAAGCACTTTGTTTTTATAATAAGATTTTAAACATGATGTAATATAGTAATTTCCATTATAGCTCTTTTATTTTTAAATACTTTATTTCATGCAGTAAAACTCTAAAAGACCAGGTTGGATTATTAGAAGCAGTTAAAGCACCATGAGTTAGTGTACTTTTCAGTGACTCCAGACTAACACAGTTTCATGTTCATGAAGTACACCAGGTTTAGATGGTTGGTTTTTTCCTGCTCAGTTTAAAACTATGGAAACAATTTTTAGAGGACATAGTATCTTCTAGTAAGCTGTTTATTTCTTCTTTCTGAACTAATATTTGCAAGTTTTCTTGGTGGTATAACTCCTATTTCCCCTTGGTAGGGCAGCAGAAATGTATGGAATATCGGTTAAAATTTGGATACTGGTTGTCATTTCATATGCTAATGTATTATTTATTAAAATTAGAATTGGTAGTGATGTAAATGATTCTAAGAAACTAGTAGACAATGTAAGGACATAAATTAAGGTATTGAGCTTGACTGGCTTAAACTAATGAATTCTGACAGAGACACTAACTGGACATTCTTTTGGTGGTCTGTGTCCATGTTTTGTCACCTCTAAGTGTGTGAAAGGCCATGGTGAGTGCAAAGTAGATCCTACAGCTAGTTACCAATTCAGAATTCCTCACTAGATACAGGACTTCCGAAATCAGAGTCTGGGAGACTGGCACCCAGAAAGCCCTCATAATGTTCTGAGACTAAGTTCTGAAAGGAAGATCTATGACAACAGTGGTCTGTACTGTATATTTTGTGGCTTTAAAGAACATTTTGATAAAAACAAAGAAACATGAGAAGTTAAGATTTCTAAAATATGAAAGTAACTTTTCTCTAATTGAGAACATGATAAATTCTAGTTAGTAAAGAAAAAGTCTCTTGGCATTGTTTTACAAACCAATAAAATGCATCTGGGGTAGCTATTCTTGTTGTTTCATGAAGTTCTAGGTTCACTATGGTAAAATTTCAAAGTATCGGTCTTGGCAAGATAGTTTGTTTCTTTATAGTTGTTGCAAGTGCAGAGTCATCCTAGGTGTCCTTTGCAACTGTCTGCCATAGAGAGTAATTCAGTACCGAGAAACAGAGTAGTGGGGACAGGAGCTTCTTCACTAAGTGTACTCTGTCATCATTGCTTGGTACGAAGTTATGGAACATACACATGATTATGCAAAATACTGAAAAGCAGTAGCAAACAGTAACAAAACTAAAGTCATGGAGTATGTTATATGACTATATAAGATATATTTCTTTGCCTGTGACCTTTATCACCTCTCAGATTTGTTAGAGGCCTCTGATCTGTCTGGTGTTAAACTGTCTTGGGTATGACAGTTGTGCAACTGGGAAGTCGTGGGACTGCCTGGTTCAGTGCAGTATGTTAGAATACTAGGTTCCAGTTAGGAAGCACCACACACTTCCAAGATGGTTATTGCTTTAAAAGAAAAGATATGTGTGTGTGCCTTTTTCCTCTTTCTTGTCATTGTACTTAGCTGAGAATTGAGAACCAGTGGTAATAGGATGGAAATGTTTTCTGTAACAGATTATTATGAAATCCATTATTAAAGTCTTAAAACACCTCCTCCTTTGTTAGCCACATGTTTCACAGCACAACAAGGAATATATTTTTGACAGATTTTTCTCTTAGATGTTGTTTATCTAGTGTTCGACTAAATAAAGACCCAGATCGTAAGAAAATGATTCTCATCTGAGTGCCCATAATTTACATCTTGGCTCTTTAAATGTGGTTAATTTTTAAAAGCTATCATTTCGAGGCAGACTCTGGAATTGCAGGCCATATGAATTGACTTTAAGATTGAGACAAGTAATGCGACAGAGGTTAAATATCAGGTAGAGGGGTTGGATTTTACCAACATTGTTAGACCTTAGGAGCCATATAAAATCATCTAACAGAAGTGAGGGCAGTACTGTTAATGTTACAAACAGCAGTGGTCTGGTCATATCTGTATGCATGGATAATAAGGGTTCAGAATAAAGTCCTCACTGAAGTTGAGAGGGATGGTATACATATTATAAAGGCAGCAAAGAACGATTATGCTTCTGAGCTAGACTGTTTTGCTCCATACTGTACCTTATTAATACTACTCTGGCAGTTGGATATAGGATAAATTGTATGTTTGAAGGGGGGTGACTATACCACACTTTAGAGGTAAGACTGCCTAGGAACTGATAAGAAACAAGGAGAGCATGAGCTGAAGTGACCACAACAGAAATGGGGAGCAGATTTGGAAAGCTCTAGGAGGCAGTTGGTTAGAGCACCATTGGTCTCTATCTCTACGTATTGACTGGCTTTTCAAAAACTACTACTACCCTCTTGTCACTAAATTCAGTGACACTCTCTGGTGACCTACTATAGAAGTTCCATGCTACATACCAGTGTCCTGTTTATAAAGATTTCTTTCTAGGTTTTTGTAGTTCAGATCTCTCGGTCTCCTTCCTGTTGGTTCCTTTGTTCCTCGGTGTTTGCAGAGCTCTTTTCCAGACCCTCTTCTCATTCCATTCCTCCTCCTGACAAATACCATCAGTTGCTTTATCTAGTGTCTCCCCAGCTCAAATCTAGTCTCTTACCTCCTGACCTGTATGTATAACTACCTACTGGTATCTTATCTTACTGACAGGCCTCTCAAATTCAACATGTCCAAAATGCATTTCCTACTTATGGTATGTTCTAGTTCCTTTTGCTCCTGTATCTAGTACCTGAGCAGGTGTATTATGTCTTGTTAGTCCCCTGCCCCAAGCTGAAATCTACACAATACTCAAGTTGCCTTTTCTCCTCCCTGCCTATAGTTTTTAAGATGCGAATAAATCCTTCAGGAAGTGTGTGTGTGTGTGTGTGAATGCGTGGGGGACGGGGAATCAAACCCAAGACCGTACAAAGGAAAGGAAAACTTTGTACAACTGAGATACACTCCTTCATTACCACTTTCTGTCTCAACTGATCCTACCTTAAGGCAGGCTACAATGATTTTTAAGTGGATTACTGAAACATCTTGACTGACATCCTTCTCATCTTCAGTGTGCTCTCTATTCTGTACTATAGCTTTCATGCATGCAGATAAGATCAGATCACTACTGTTCCTAAGGAACAATTCAGCTGCCCTTACTGCCCTAGGTTAGTTAGACACTTTTTTTATTAGATATTTTCTTAATTTACATTTCAAATGCTATCCCAAAAGTTCCCTATACCCCCTGGCCCTGCTCCCCTACCCACCCACTCCCACTTCTTGGCCCTGGCGTTCCCCTGTACTGGGGCATATAAAGTTTGCATGACCAAGGGGCCTTCCCAATGATGGCCAACTAGGCCATCTTCTGCTACATATGCAGCTAGAGACATGAGCTCTGGGGGTACTAGTTAGTTCATATTGTTATTCCTCTTTTAGGGTTGCAGACCCCTTCAGCTCCTGGGGTGCTTTCTCTAGCTTCTCCATTGGGGGCCCTGTGTTCCATCATATAGATGACTGTGATCATCCATTTCTATATTTGCCAGGCACTGGCATAGCCTCATACGAGACAATTATATCAGGGTCCCTTCAGCAAACTCTTGCTGGCATATGCAATAGTGTCTGTATTGGTGGCTGATTATGGGATGGATCCCCAGGTGGGGCTCTGGATGGTCCATCCTTTTGTCTCAGCTCCAAACTTTGTCTCTGTAATTCCTTCCATGGCTATTTTGTTCTCTATTCTAAGGAGGAATGAAGTATCCACACGTTGGTCTTCCTTCTTCTTGATTTTCTTGTGTTTTGCAAATTGTATCTTCGGTATTCTAAGATTCTGTGCTAATATCCACTTATCAGTGAGTGCATATCAAGTGAGTTCTTTTGTGATTGGGTTACTGCACTAAGGATGATATCCTCCAGATACATCCATTCGCCCAAGAATTTCATAAACTCATTGTTTTTAATAGCAGAGTAGTACTCCGTTGTGTAAATGTACCACATTTTCTGTATCCATTCCTCTGTTGAGGGACATCTGGGTTCTTTCCAGCTTCTGGCTATTATGAATAAGGCTGCTATGACACTTTTATGTGGCTTATAAGATATTGCCTAAGTTAGGTTTATGTTGCTGAGATAAAGACCTTGATCAAAAACAACATGGGGGAGGGTTTATTTGACCTTAATGTTGTACTCTATAAAGAAGGGAAGTCATGGCAAGAACTCAAGGCAGAAACCAGAGCAGAAGCTAGAGCAGAAGCTAGAGCAGAAACTAGAGCAGAAACCAGAGCAGAAGCCTGAGCAGAAGCCTGAGCAGAAGCCTGAGCAGAAGCCATGGAGGTGTGCTGCTGATGGGTTGTGCCCTCTGGCTTGCTCACTTTGCCTTTTTAAATAACCCAAGACCACCTGCTCGGGGGAGGCACCACTCAGTGTGCTAGGTAGGCCCTTTCATATCAAATCCGACAGGCAGTCTGATGGAGGCATTTCCCAATTGAGCTTCCTTCTTCCTAGGTAACTCTATTGGGGGACGGGGAGACAATCCAAAAATCAAAACATGACAGGGGTTATGATTTGGTAAGATCTTTATTAGATATATTTTTTCATTCCTCTCCTTCTTCCTCCTCCTCCTCCTCCTCTTCCTCTTCCTCTTCCTCCTCCTCCTCCTCCCTCTTCTTTTTGTATCTGGTCTTACCATACCTCTCTGGGCTGTGTAGACTCTGGTTCTTAGTTACACAAGCAGCATCAAGTAAAGGTCAAATCAGACATGGGTTAGTTACTGCCACAAGGTGTGTGCCATCATTGTCCTAGCATATTAGATACATATGTTAAACTTCTTTTAATTCTTTCTTTCCTGCTGCTGCAGTGCTTTTCCATAAAACCAATCTTTAGACTTAGGACTTGGCCTCCTACCATCTCTCCTTTCCATTCCTTCTTCATTCTCCAAAACCTAACTAAAATATCCCATCTTCAACAAGACCATCTCTGATGCCTTTGTCTGTACCATTACAACACTAGGCCTTCACCTGTCCTAGCATTTATCTTACTGTTTTACAGCTAAAGAAAAAAAAGGGAGTGTAAGAGCCTTTTGACCTCACAGCTCCAATTGCACAGTGACTGGGAATTTGCATAAAATGTCACTAAGGGTGGGGTGCACAGGGAGGGAATGCTTGTGGTTCTGTTTTCTATCAACCATCCAGTGAGCAGTCAGGGGAAATACTTATTAATACATAAAATTTTTCTGTATAATAAAACCATTTT
The DNA here is from genome assembly GCA_902729485.2 of Mus minutoides. Taxonomy (NCBI): domain Eukaryota; kingdom Metazoa; phylum Chordata; class Mammalia; order Rodentia; family Muridae; genus Mus; species Mus minutoides. The sequence goes on along the minus strand of LR749556.1, from coordinate 1,884,440 downwards.
AAATTGTCAGCAGAAGAAATTCAGTTGTTTTTTCCTTGTATATTTGATTGCAGTATGAGAGCTGGAACTGAGAGCCTTCTACACACTAGGCCAGTATTCTTAACCACTCAGCTACAGCCGAGCCCCATCAGAGGATTTGAGATTTCATTTAAGCTATCACTATTTTAACAAAAAGGACATGTTTACAAAACCTTTGTTGAGTGAAGAGCCAGTTAAATACATAAATGAACACATGAAAATGTTCTTGGAAAGATGGAAGCAAACTTCTAGCAAAGTTTTCTTTTAGAGTTAAATGTACTACCTTCTTAAAAGTATTTTTAAAGAAATAAAATTTGATGTAAAATTCCCAAAGGAAGAGCAGGGGAGATGGCTCAAGGTAGGTCTGTTGTTACAAATATGAGGACTTGAGTCTAGAGCCAGCTGGTTGTGGTCCTGCATGTGCACATAACTGCAGTGCTGTGGTGGGCAGAGGCGGGAGAATCACTAGGGTTTAACAGCTACTAGCGTAACACAGGTTCAGTGAGAGACCCTGATTCAAGGAAATAAGGTGGAAAGTGATAGAACAGGAACACTTGACATCTTCCTTTAGTCTCAGCACATGCATAAACACACATTAAAAATAATAACATCAAAGTCAAATCCCTGTCTTCATTGGGTTTCTAATGTTGTAATAAAACACTGTCACTAAAAGCAGCTTGGGAAGGAAGGATTTTATTCCACCTTACACTTGCAGCCCATCACTGAGGGAAGTCAGAGCAGGACAGGGCAGGACCCTGGAGGTAGGAGTTGATGCAGAGGTCATGGCTAGCTTCTGCTCACTCCCTTGTCCCTCTTGGCTTACTCAGCCTGCATTCTTATAGAACCCAGGACCACCAGAGGGGGCACCAACCACAGTGAGCGGGGCCCTCCCAGCGGGGCCTGACCAATCATCAGGAAAGCAGAGTTGCCCAGTGCCAGTCTTAACTGAGGTTTCCTTTCCCCAAAGACATAGCCTGAGTTGGGTTGATATAAAACTAGCCAGTACAGCCTCTCATTTCACTAATGTTCTCATAGTTTTGTACAATCACCCTAGATATTGTGTGTCTGCACTCACACATTTGTGTCTACCTGCAGATGAAGGACTCATTCTACCTACATGTTTTATTTATTACGCTCTCTAACTTCTGCCTATGTAGTATTTTTGTGGTGATTCCTCATGGAACTGCAACTCAGTCTATATCAGGAGTTGGCAGGCTATAGTCCCAGATCCATCTGGCCCTTAAATTACCATGAACTAAGAATGATATACTTTTTTAAAGATTATAAAATACAACAAGGAAGGAATGGTGTAAGGCTCCAAAACCTTTTCCTGTGTAGTCTTTTGCTGACAGATGTGGATTGATTGAGATCTATACCATCTTTTAAGTAGGTGTCTAACATTGGTTTCGCATTAGCTATGTAGTTGATTTTCATTATCTATGGTAATTAGATTCTAAATGTGGGACTAAGTATACAAGGAAGACATTTACAGTATGAGAGCCCGAATACAGGAAGGCAGCGTGTCTCTTTTCTATTTGGAATATACTTTTCAGTAAAGTTAAAATTTTTATCACTGTGTGCTTATCTGCAGATAGTCAGGATGACAGTGTATTTTGGGGATTACAAATAAATTTTAACATATAAGCAAACTTAAGAATATAAAGTCACGGTATAATTAAAATAAGTTGTAATCACTGTATTAGTACCTAAAAGTAAAATTGCCACACTTTAAGAACTTGTGGTCCTCTGTGTGTGTGTGTGTGTGTGTGTGTGTGTCTGTGTGTGTGTGTGAGTGACAGTCTCGTCTCATGTGCCTTTTACACTAGCTTCAAGCTCACTGTGTAGCTGAGGTTGAACTTGTATTCCTGATGCTCTGCCAGGCACTTACCAATGACCCGGCTTCAACCTTATCCTGCTTTTTATTAATTGAGTGGTATAGCTTATACTTTCAGTGGGCATTTATCTTAAAATTATTAGAGCTCTAAAGTATGCTAGCAGAGAGGTTAGCTGAT
>LR749556.1:1837685-1870188 GCA_902729485.2 Mus minutoides | reverse complement strand
TTCCATCTAAAAGCTGACCGTGAGCTTCCACCTCCATGTTTGCCAGGGATTGGTATGTTTTCCCCCGAGACCGCTATATCCGGGCCCTTTCAGCACCATCTTGCTGGCATATGATATAGTGTCTATGTTTGTTGACTGATTGTGGGATGGATCCCTGGCAGCCGCAGTTGTTGGGACCATCCTTTGGATTGAGCTGCACGGAAGATCAAAATGTGGGCACGTCAGCCTACATTCTTATAGAACCCAGGACCACCAGAGGGGGCACCAACCACAGTGAGCGGGGCCCTCCCAGCAGGGCCTGACCAATCATCAGGAAAGCAGAGTTGCCCAGTGCCAGTCTTAACTGAGGTTTCCTTTCCCCAAAGACATAGCCTGAGTTGGGTTGATATAAAACTAGCCAGTACAGACTCTCATTTCACTAATGTTCTCATAGTTTTGTACAATCACCCTAGATATTGTGTGTCTGCATTCACACATTTATGTCTACCTGCAGATGAAGGACTCATTCTACCTACATGTTTTATTTATTACGCTCTCTAACTTCTGCCTATGTAGTATTTTTGTGGTGATTCCTCATAGAACTGCAACTCAGTCTATATCAGGAGTTGGCAGGCTATAGTCCCAGATCCATCTGGCCCTTAAATTACCATGAACTAAGAATGATATATTTTTTTTAAGGATTATAAAATACAACAAGGAAGGAATGGCGTAAGGCTCCAAAACCTTTTCCTGTGTAGTCTTTTGCTGACAGATGTGGATTGATTGAGATCTATACCATCTTTTAAGTAGGTGTCTAACATTGGTTTCGCATTAGCTATGTAGTTGATTTTCATTATCCATGGAAATTAGATTCTAAATGTGGGACTAAGTATACAAGGAAGACATTTATAGTATGAGAGCCCGAATACAGGAAGGCAGCGTGTCTCTTTTCTATTTGGAATGTACTTTTCAGTAAAGTTAAATTTTTTATCACTGTGTGCTTATCTGCAGATAGTCAGGATGACACTGTATTTTGGGTATTACAAATAAATTTTAACATATAAGCAAACTTAAGAATATAAAGTCACGTTATAATTAAAATAAGTTGTAATCACTGTATTAGTATCTAAAAGTAAAATTGCCACACTTTAAGAACTTGTGGTCCTCTGTGTGTGTCTGTGTGTGTGTGTGTGTGTGTCTGTGTGTCTGTGTGTCTGTGTGTGTGTGTGTGAGTGACAGTCTCGTCTCATGTACCTTTTACACTAGCTTCAAGCTCACTGTGTAGCTGAGGTTGAACTTGTATTCCTGATGCTCTGCCAGGCACTTACCAATGACCCGGCTTCAACCTTATCCTGCTTTTTATTAATTGAGTGGTATAGCTTATACTTTCAGTGGGCATTTATCTTAAAATTATTAGAGCTCTAAAGTATGCTAGCAGAGAGGTTAGCTGATACATGAGAAAAAGTCAACAGATAACCTGGCAGCCAGGCACTGTAATCCCAGGACTCAGGAGACACTTTGAGAGTTCAAGGCTTGCCTGGGCTAGTGAGAAAACTATCTTAAAAACACCATTAAAGGAAAATGTTTTTAACTGGAATGGTTCAGAAACCTTAAAATCCCAGACATGAGGTGAACAATAAAGAACCACATGTTTAATAATGCTCGTGTTACCCATGGTAGGGCATGAGGCTTCAGACACATAGTCAGCAGTGGGGAAGAGTTCAAAAAGGCCTCACCTGGCCGTGTGCTTAGAAGAAGGCTCCTCTGGAAGGTAGGCAGAATAGTGGAGCTGTACTGCTAACTGAAGGACTTTATTTTCTAAAAAAAAAAAAAAGTTTGAGAGATTGCATACAAGCAACATGTTAGCTCTGTCAAATATACAGTTACCTACCTGAATTTATTAATGTCTTTTCACAGTAATGATTTGTCTTTGAGGTTTAGCCTAAATTTCTAAATGGAAATGTATTTAGGGAGAACAGCTTTTTGAAGCTGTTCCCTGAGTACCAAGTATGGAATGCCAGCAGCTATATCGCCTCTTGTTTGTATAATAAAATGAATTTCCAGAAGAGTCACTGTGTATCCTCTAATAGATATTAGAAACGACACTTAGCATAATGGTATTTAAAAGTGAAGAAGACTATTAGCCCTTCGTCACTATGATGCTCTTTAAAATAATTATCAGAGTTGGAGCTTCAAACTTAGGGCACTGGTTTAAGGTGTGAGTTTGCAGGTGCAAATGTTAAGTATTTTTAAAATAGAAGTAAGGGGGAGATGTGACATCACCTCCAGTTTCAGTTCTTCCAAATCTTCAGGGTGAGACTGTAGAGAGGGAGTCCTCTGCTCTTAGCTTCCCTTGCTCAAGATGGTAGCCACATGCAGCTGGCAGCTCATCATTTGAATGCCTTAGGATCGAGGGATGTTATAGGGCATCCTGCTTTGCTGACCAAAACTCATGTTAACCATGGAGGAAAAAAGGGAATGTGATACAGTTGGGCAATTAATCACCAAATGCAAAGGTGAATGCACCGAGTAGAGAAATGTAATCAGAGAGGCTAGGAATAATGAATTAAAATAGCAGATGTATTACTGAAAGAAGGTGTCTATGGATCTGATGCAGTCAACCCCTTAAAACCTCAGTGACTATTCCCAGAACTAGGACAAAAGCAATTGAGATCAGCATGAAAGTATCACAGTCCCCAAACAGCCAAAGAAATCTTAAAAGGAAAAGAAAGATAGTACTGAGGTACAACAAAGTTCCTCACTCCAGATTATATACAGGGCCAAAGTAATAAACTACCACTCTACTGGCATGAAAACAACAACTGTGTGACCAGTGAATTGGAGTATCGAGAAATAAACTGATGGTCGCATAGCTGGCTATAGTCTTCTGATCCACATGGGGCCAAAACATACACTGAAGAAAATAGTCTAACAAGTTAGAAAAACTTTTCATCTGCATGAAAAAGATTGAAACTTGATTTTACCTCTCACCCTATGCAAACTCAAAATGAATCCAAAACTGAACAGAAACTTTGGACCTGCTATAAGAAAACACAGAGGGAGACCCGGGAAGATAGATGCAGTGGCAAGGACTGATTCAGCCTGCTTACCCAGGACTGCCTGCCAGTGAGGAACACTGTGAGCTGGAGAGCTGGAGCCATCCATATCGAGCAAAAAACACCCCATAGGTTTGCCCACAGGCCAACTTGGTGGAAGTATTTCTCTCAGTTCAAGTATCCTCTTTCCAAAATGATTGAGGCTTGTGTCAAATTGATATAAAACTAGCCAGCACATCTGTCTTAGGGTTTCTATTCCTGGACAAAACATCATGACCAAGAAGCAAGTTGGGGAGGAAAGGGTTTATTCAGCTTACACTTCCGCACTGCTGTTTATCACCAAAGGAAGTCAGGACTGGAACTCAAGCAGGTCAGGAAGCAGGAGCTGATGCAGAGGCCATGGAGGGATGTTTCTTACTGGCTTGCTTCCCCTGGCTTGCCCAGCCTGCTCTCTTATAGAACCAAGACTACCAGCCAAGAGATGGTCCCACCCACAAGCCCCCCCCCCATCACTAATTGAGAAAATGCCTTACAGCTGGATCTCATGGAGGCATTTCCCCAACTGAAGCTCCTTTCTCTGTGATAACTCCAGCTGTGTCAAGTTGACACAAAACTAGCCAGTACAACATCCAAGAAGTAATAGCAAAAACTAGCCATTGCATGAAATTAGAAGGCACAATAGGAAAGAAATCAATCTTCAGCATGAAGAGACAGCCTACAGAGTAGGAGGAAGTCTTTACCAGCTATTCACCAGAGATTATAATCCAGAATATAGAAAGAATTTTAAGGGTTAACCATCAGGAAACAATATCTGAAAAGTGAATAACAGTGGGAGTGGCCAGTGGATCTATGAAAAGGAAATGTCCAACATCTGAAGACATGTGAGGGAAAGATAACATACTTCAGTCAGGAGGACTACCATCAAGAAGGCAAGCATTCCTTCATTTTTGTGGTGCCTGCTAGGGTTGGCTGTGACAAGATGAAGCTAAGTATCTCTCTCCCAGAGCTGGCTGTCAGAAATTCATTGAAATGGATGATGAATGCAACCAGCTTCATACTTCCTTTGAGAAGCACATGGCCACAGAAGTAGATCCTTGGTCAAGAGGAAAGGATTCTGAGATCTGAGTAGGTGGGAATGACAAAAAAGATTTTCCTGTGAATCAATCATCCTGACCAGAGCATAGCATGCCTGTTGTAGTTACTTACCCCATCCCTATCTCTCCACACAAAGTTCCTCCTCCATCTCCCTCCCCTTCTCCCCTGAGAGGGTAGAGGCCCCTCTGTGTGTCTCCCCATCCTGTCGATATCAAGTCTCTGCAGGGCAAGGCGCATTTTCCTACTGAGGCCAGACAAGACAGCTCAGTTAGGGTAGCAGATTCCACAGACAGGGACAGTCCTTGCTCCAGTTGTTGGGGGACCCACATGGAGACCGAGCCACACATCTGCTACATATGTGTGGGGAGTCTAGGTCCAGCCCGTGTATGCTGAGTATGCAGCACTCTTGTCATAGGCCAAGAAGAACCGAGAGAGGAAACACAAGTCTGTTCACGAACACACTGTAGATACTGATTGGAGTGTTCTCACTTTGGTTATGAAAGAAAGAAAGAAAGAAAGAAAGAAAGAAAGAAAGAAAGAAAGAAAGAAAGAAAGAAAGAAAGAAAGATAGATTCCTGCACTGACAGATACTACTGTGGCTTAGTGGTCCCAAAAGAACTAGCAGAACCTGAAAGATTTTCAGTCCCTCTAAAGAAAATGATGTTGACCAGTTTGCAGTATTAGAGCTGGAACTCCCATGAGAAGCCCATAAGCAAAGAGTAAGTCCAGGACCAAAGCACCCAGGAACCAGTGTCCTGTCACTCCACATGTCCTGTAACACAAGCATGGACATATTGCTGTGTAGAAACAATACAATAATAAAACTGAGGAAGAGGCTATAGAATATGTTAAACTTTTAGCCAAGAGAATGAAGAAAGCCAAAAAATACCAGGAACATATATCCAAGAGGCATAGGCTGTCCTCACAGCTTCTACTCCTTAGTTTGAGTTCAGCCAAAAATTAGTCTTTATTTTAAACAATTGGACCTTGAAAAAAGTAAAATCCAGCAACATGTCTACTGTGTTCCTTGTAGTCAAGAACAGAGTCCCTCCTTAGCATCCATGTGAAAGGCAAGTGTTGTGGCCTGTGCCTGTGATCTCAGAGCTGCAGAGGTAGATACAGGACACCTCTGGTGCTGGCTGGTCATACAGTTTAGCAAACTGGTGAGTCTGGAATCCATTGAGAGACCTGTCCCAAAAATAAACTGAGAAGTGATTGAGGAAGACACCCGACTCAGTGTATGTGTATCTGTTTGTATATACAGTATTCCCACAGCAAATAGTGGCAAGGATGGCAGATGGGGTACCCCCTATATAGTTATATTTTGGCGATTCTGAGATGCAGTAATATTTATTTCTTTTAAAATGCTTTGCTAATTTTTTTAGAATTCCATACAGTGTGTTTTGATCACTCCACCCAATCCTCCCTCTAAGTCCTCTGACATTCACCTCTCTCAATTACGTTAACCACTAGAGCAGTCCTCAGTGCACATTCACAGAATTCAGTCAGTGTACAATAAAGGTGCCTATAAGCCCATGTTTATTTTGGCACTACTCAAAATAGTCAATTCATGAAATCACCCATTAGTGGAAGGAAAAAGAATATGTAGTATATATATTCTTTGACTATGCACAGCCACTAAAAAATAAAATTGTTAAGCAAAATAAACCATACTTGGAAAGGCAAATGTCATGATGAAACCCATTATTTTGTGTCATTAATACACATCAGTTACAATTTATATAAATATATTTTAAAGTCTGCAACTTGAAAAATGTTACAAATTATTTCCCCTTTTCTAACATGAGAACTTTATACTATTTATTTTGGTAAAACAATTAAAATAAATCATAATTATTACAAAATACTTTTATATCTTTGAACATGTAAATATTTAAGTAATATCATATGTTGAGAAAGGAAACTGCTTGTTATAAAGAACTTCACTCTCTAGAAGGTTCTTAATCATAGCCTATATTGTAAATCATAGGAACCAATCACATTCAAAGGTACCCTCTTAATGCTGCTGTAGAAACACTAGAAATCCATTTTCAACAGCCAGGTAACATGTCCCTGGAAAGAAATCTTACTTGATTATCTGAATCTAAATGTTTTCTGTTCATGAAGAAAATATGTCATTCCAAATATCACTCTGAACACTGAATGACTACAGGGTTTCTTATTTTCACAATGGTTTTTCTGTGAGTGTTGGAAATTTTACATCTCATCATTTTGAGAGGAGGGGATGGGGTCAAGATCAATAATTTGCTTATTATTTATTATTATTTTTACTTATTCACTTTACATCTTGCTCACTGCTCCCTCCTGGTCACCCTCTCCCACAACCCTTCACCCAACACCCCCTCTCCTCTGTGTACCCTCTCCCAGGTATCCCCTCAACCCTGGTACCTCAAGTCTAGGCTCATTCTCTCCCACTGGAGCCAGCCAACAAATCCCACATATAGGCAACAGCTGTTGGGATAGCTCCCGTTCCAGGGTAGGAACCATAGGAAGACCAAGCTGCACTTCTCCTACCTATGTGAGGGGACCTAGGCCCAGCCCATGTATGCTCTTTGGTTGGTGGTTCGGTCTCTGAGAGCCCTAAGGGTCCAGGTTAGTTGGCTCTGTTGATCTTCCTGTGAAGTTCCTATTGATTTCAGGGCCTGCAGTCCTTTCTCCTATTCTTCCATAAGAGTCCCTGAGCTCCATCCACTGTTTGGCTGTGGATGTCTACATCTTTCTGCATCAGCTGCTGGGTGGAGCCTCTCAGAGGACAACGTGCACCTATCTGCAAGCATAACAGAGCATCATTAATAGTGTCAAGGATTGTTGCTTGCACATGAGATGGGTTTCAAGTTGGGCCAGTTTTTGGTTGGCCATTCCCTCAGTCTGCTCCATCCCCTGTGCCTGTATTTCTTGCACACAGGATACATTTGGGGTCAAAAGCTTTGTGGTTGGATTGATGTCTCTATCATTCCACTGGGGTTCCTGCCTAGCTATAGGAGGTGGCCTCTTGAGGTTTCCTATCCCCAGTGCTGTGAGTCACAGCTAAGGTGACCCTCATTGATTCTTGGGCACCTTCCTTACCCCAGGTCTCTGTCTAGTTCTGGATATGTGCTCTACTTCCTCACCCCTACCAGTTGCAGATTTCCATTCATTCTGATGGCCATCTCTCCTGTCCCTCCACATACCTGATCTTGACCCCATCCCCTCCCCACCCAGCCCCCTCACTCCATCTATCTCATATGACTTTTATTCCTCCTTCTAAGTGAAATCCAAGTATCCTTGTGTGAGCCTTCCTTCTTACATTTCCTTGGGCCTGTGCAGTGCAATATGGTTATCCTGTATTTTATGGCTAATATCCATTTATAAGTGAATACATACCATGCATGACCTTTTGAGACTAGCTTACCTCACTCAGAATTGTTCTCAAGTTCCAAACATTTGCCTGAGATTCCATCTTACACCCATCAGAATGGCTAAGATTAAAAACCCAAGAGACAGTACATGCTGGCAAGGATGTGGAAAAGAGAAACATTCCTCCATTGATGGTGAGAGTAAAAACTTTTACAGCCATTCTGGAAACCAATTTGACACTTTCTCAGAAAACTGGGAATAGTTATACCTTAAGACCCAGCTATACCACTCCTGGGCATATACCCAAAAGGCATTCCACCATCCCATAAAGACACCTGCTCAACTATGTTCATAGCATCTTCATTAATAATAGCCAGAAACTGGGAACAACCTACATATCCTTCAACTGAAGAATGGATAAAGAAAATGTGGTACATCTATACAATTCAATACTATTCAACAATTAAAAACAAAGACATGAATTTTGCAGGCAAATGGATGGAACATGAAAAATATCATCCTGTTGACATATTTTAAGACTACTTCATTTTAGCCTGGTGTGGTGGTGTATGCCTTTAATCCCAGCACTTAGGAAGCAAAGGCAGTCAAATCTCTGTGAGGTAAAGGCCAGCCTTGTCTCCGGTACATAAGGAGACTCTGTCACCCTCCCTCCCCTCCCTCCCCTCCTCCTCCTCCTCTTGCTCCTCCTCCTCCTCTTCTTCTCCTCCTTCTTCTCCTTCTCCTTCTCCTTCTTCTCCTTCTCCCTCTCTCTCTCACACACACAACTGGGATTGGACAGTTGTTTTCTTCTCTCTTAAACCAGAGAATGTCTATATTTAGAAAAATTTTCTACATTTATAGATTGTGCTAGTGTCTGATTATTAATCCCCTTTCTTTCATAGTGTATATAACTTACCATTTTCTTATATCTTCTATAATGAACTGCAGAGGCTTCATAAAAACAGACTCTTGGTCTTCCTAGTTATACTACAGTCCTATGTCACAGCATGTTTCTTGGCTTCTGATTCAGAGCTTGATCTGTTTTCCTTGTATCTTTCCTAGGGACTTCTGATTCACTCCTAAACAATTTGAGGGATCTTTTCATTGTTACTGTTTGGGTAATGTAATGTCATAAAACCTTTACTTGCTATTTTCAATTTCTCTTCAAATGTGATTATCAGATATATGTCCATGGTAACTTTTATATCCATATGTCAGCAACATGGAGAGCGCAGTAGGAGGCAACAAACTCCTGGGCCATAGGTCTCTTGTCAGTTGTGCTTTTACCACTGCAACTGGTTTACTAATTTTGTCTTTGGTCCCAAAGTGGTGATATTAATATAACCCATTCTCAAAGATAATATCAGGATAAGATAATGAAGTCATTGATGCAGAAAGCATCTATATGCTGCTAGCACACCAGGTTAGAGTTGGCATCAATTAATTTTCAGGTCAGTTGAAATAACTAAAAGGAAAATACTTAAAGATTCTTAAGGCACAGCATATTTCTGCCTACCTGATCTCTTTGTTGCTCCTGCTGTTTTGAGCGTGTCTGTACTGTTGAACATGGCATCAGTGAGAGCACTCATGACTCAACCATTGCACCATCCTAGACAAACATCAGTTGGATGTGTGCCAGGATACGTGATAAAATACAGTTCCCCTGTTTCTTCATTTTCTTTGCTATGAAACTCTGCTGAAGTTCAGCCCATAGCACTATATTTTAGTTGACTTCATAATGAACATTGAAGACATTTGCCCTATTTATTTACTGTAAACTAAATAATTCTACATTCTTCAACAATTTGGTTTTGTCTTTCCTGTCAATTCTACTTTTTGAATAATATTCAAGAATATTTAATAGCATGTTAGTATTGAATAATGCCATCTTAATTTCAACTCTTTGGTTAGAAATATACAGTACAGGGTACATATTCTATTAGAACAGTCTGCAGTTGGAAGACTTACTCTAAAAGAGATAAGATTTGTGGTATTTGTGACTCTTGTATATAGATGTCTCTTAAAAAGACTAGTGGTGAATAGTTATTTTTATATTATTATTGGCATTCATGTTTAAAAGTAGTCAGTGTAAATAAAGAGCATTTCTAATTATTGACTTAACAGAGTCAGCCAAGTCTTAGTTAGGTAAAGCAAAGCGGAGATTACGTTAGTTTACTTCCTTTAGCCCTGCAGCATCCCCTTGCTCATTGTTTGAAGATGTAACTTGCTTAATACATCCTGAGTCTTTCCCTTCACCCACTAGTACAACTTGAACTTCCTATGCCATGGGCCCCCACTGTTGCTGCTTGTATTTTCATAGGAAAAGCTCTTGAGTTTCCTGGCTGCAGGGGGTATGGATGGATGAGTGACAAAAGGAGAACTTCCGGTTTTGCAACAGAGACCTAAGAAAAAGAAACACTCATCTGGGAGAATAGAACACACAGGGAGAAGGGAACTTCCCTCAAACCATCACTTCTATGTTTAGACCTAAGAACAGCATTCATCAAATAATAATAGTCTGTTGCTTTTTAGAGACGCCTTCAGAGACTGCAACTAAGACCATGGAAATTGCAAGGCAGTGACACAATTGAAAATCTTAATAGAACAAGTGAAACAGAAAAATAAGATGACCCAGAAATAAAACAAATAGGAAAGAATATAGGAAAATAAGACCAGTCTGAGAATTCAAAAAAGAAAATGGAAAAAAAAAAAAAGACTTAAAACAATAGAAAGAAGGAAGTCATAAAAACGATTAGAGATAGCTTTATTTTCTAAATGTTTAAACTATAATTCTAATTCAGTTTAGGTAATTTCATTATTTCTCACTGTATATTTCTAAGTGGATCTGAAGCAATATTCTTGGAGTAGATTTTGGATTGGGTACAAAGAAACAAGGGAAAAGGTTTCAGGCCTTCTGTATTCAGTAATGAGGACAATAGTCATGTAGAATTTATTCCATTTTTTTTCTTCCTAACTGGATGAAAAATTGCAATTGCTTTAGCATGTACAGTTCTATAGTATATGATACTATTTATTATTAGGAAGAAGAAAAGCAAATAGTCTGCTATTCAAAATGTAATCCTGTAACCCACAAATACAGCTACCCAGCTGACTTCAGCTTCCCACTGCAGTAGTTATGGAGCCCTTGCTTCGTCACCTTAGAGTTTCCTCAAGTTGCTGTTGTTCCCCATTCTTTTTGGCTTCAGGGTTTGGGTCCATTTCAGCAATTACAGTAACTTTTTCTTCCACTGGGTTACATTATTGAGCACTCTGAGGAAAGCCAACATTTCAAGTAAGCATGGCTCTCAGCTGGGTTCCTGCCCCCTTCCCTGTCCATAGAACTGGCAGGTCCTTTCCTAATGCTAATTAAGGAGGGACCTTTCCTTACCACCCCACTGTTACTCTCTGAACTCTCAATTGTAAAGGTTCAGATGTTACAATATAAATAAAGTCCATGATTCTGCAACCAAGATTGGCCTCAAATTCAGTTCAATCACCATCTCAGCCTTCCAAATACTGGTGTTACAGCCATATGCCACCAACTCTGATTTTGTCTGTGATTCTTATTGAAAATTTTGAATATGCTAAAAGGTAACAGACTGTTGCAAAAATGGTCTTGGTAAAGACTAGCTCTTGCAGGGATGTCCCCTAACAGTTCCCAGTCCACTTGGTAATGTTTTCATGTTCTAAACAGTTGCCAGTTTTCAATATTAAAGATATGCTGGAGAATCACTTACCAACAATAAGACATTTAGTGTCAGGCTACTAAGGATTTAAGGTCTAAATTAATGGCTTGTCCTTCATACACCAACTTATGATCTGTGCTTTAGCAAGTGGCTTTGTATCCTGTCTTAAACTATGAATAACATTTTTGAAACAGCCATTGTTTTTTGCTGGTTCTTCCATAACCTCCACCCCTAAGAAAACTCTGAAATGTTTTCTTTTTACTTTATTATAGCATAATGCAGTACTTTTTACATGAATACATTTTATGTGCAATTGCAGAGAAACAACTACATAGCTTGACATGAAAAAAAATGGGCTGTAATTCAAAAGTTCAATGAGTTATTTTGATAAACTCAAAAATACTTTCTTTGTAGAAAACAGTAAAAATGATAACATTTCCTAGTAATTTAAGCCAAAGTGTAGCTGAATTATACATAGATTTTTTTTTTTTAACTTAAGTGGTATAAGTGAGGCTCCTATTGCTCTTCCTCCGCACTGTCTCCTCTGTGGCGGGCTTTTTCTGTAGGTGAATCCATGATCCACAAGGGGGTTGAACCATTCCATCTCAAAGTGTACACAGCGTGTCGTTTCATCAGCTTGCTACAGCATTAATACCTAAGTAGTGAATTTTTTTGTTATTAAAGCATAATATTTCTAATTTCATATTGTGATATTAAGTGATGATTTAATTTAAAGTTTCGGTTTTAAACATTGCTTTGGATTTTTTTAAATAGTAAACATACTTTCAGAAAGTCCCAGGTTTGGGAGCTTCTGTTGACAAAAATGTTCTCTCTGCGGTGTAGTGTCCAGTAGCTTTGTTTCCTGTGTACAGAACCAACCACTCACATAAGAACACAATCTGAGAAAGCATTCTCATGGCTAATATTTATATCCTTGTACTTTTCAGTGTAAGGATTTTAAAAATATTTTAAAATGTATTTATTTCTAGCCAGGCATGGTGGCGCACACCTTTAATCCCAGCACTTGGGAGGCAGAGGCAGGCATATTTCTGAGTTCGAGGCCAGCCTGGTCTACAGAGTGAGTTCCAGGACAGCCAAGGCTATACAGAGAAATCCTGTCTTGAAAAAAAAAAAAAAACATTAAAAAATTTTTAAAAAAATATTTATTTCTAAATAAATATTTTAAAATATTTATTTCTACAAAGTAAGACTTTGAGCTTTATTTGTGTCAGACAATATAATATTGCATTTACTTTTTAAAATTAGAGTATTTTGCCTGCATGTATGTATGTATACTGTGTGCATATTTGGTGCCATTCAGGTCAGAAAAGGGTGTCAGATCACAGGAGAACTGGAGTTACACTTGGTTATAAGCCACCATGTGTGGGAACTGAACCTGGGTCCTCTGCAGGAGCATCCAGTGGTCTTAATTCCTGAGTCAGCTCTCCAGTCCCTGAGTCTACTCTTAAATATTTAAAATAGCTTAGAGGGGGGAGGGAAAGATAAAGTTAAAGCAAGTACTGTTACTGTTATTGTTGCTTGACTGTAAATGCTCAGCACAGTTAAAGCTGCCAGACAGCACATTTCCATTGCATTACCAGGCACAGTGCCTTCTCAGAAAAGCTTCTGTGCCCCTGGAACTTTTACATTCAGAAAAAAAGTCTCTAAAACAAAAAGCACACACACCTGTTTTTTAAGTTTTTCATCTTCCTATGCTGTTTCTAAAATGGTAGTGAATTCAGTTTTAGAAGAAACACAAGTTACTGTTTGAACTATAGTAATCTACACTTTATTTACTGTTTTCTATTTTGAAATTACAAAAGTAAAACTACATGGTAGCTTATATTGGTATCTTCTGAATTGAGAATACATGTGGGTAAATCAGAGTTCATGTGTATAACATAAAACATGTATGTGCTGCAATATTAGCCTCTATAAATTTTGATATTTACATACCTTACCACAAGGACTTTATTTTAGAGCCTGAAACGATTTCCTTGGCTGTCATTTCACCTTTGGTGTTGTGCAGTAGATTTCTACCCTGCAGTTATTACTATATTATACATATTCTACATTACCATAGTTAGCCAAAAGTGCATACATATTCCATGTTACTCTGCTGCAGTTAGCCAAAGGTTTGTTATTGGTATGTGCCAAAAGCAAAACAGCAATCAACTTGAAATCTTGAGTTCAAATTCAGATATTCCCCACTATAGTGATTGATGTATAGAACATTCTGGGACTGGTGATCATGAAAAACATCCCTGTGTCTTAGTTGCTACACTATAAATGTGATATCTTCTTTCAGGTTGCTTCATGGATCACAGAATCTGTATATCAAGTACATAGCACAAAATGTTTAAATAAATGGTTTCTGTTTCCTTATAATTGAGTTGAATATATAAATTATACTTTGATGGCCCTTAAACTGAATAATGAGAATTACTTGGTTTTATCAATCTGTTCAACATCAGTTAACAAGTTAACATACTCATACTGTTTTTCTAATAGTAGATTTGTCTTCCATTTATAGATCTGACAGTGTGAATAGACACTTCCCCCTCCAGCTCAGGCTGAATAATATATACTTCATTTTACTTAAATTAACTATTTAGTATCCATTCTACTTTTAAAAATGACTTCCCTGTAGCTGTTTATTTTATTTACAAGTAGACTCTGAAATTCAAACTCCAGCATCCACCCAGTACACGAGTCCAACATATAGTGTACTTCAAAGCTCCCCTGAGAGCAAGAATGGTGTTGAGCGCATAAGATATGCCTCTGCTTCTGAGCCTTTGATGCGTAGTCTCCATGATTACAGTGTTTTAATGACTCACATGAAGTTTAAAATAAAAATGTGAAAGCAAGTGTACCAGATTAATTCAATATAATAAGGGTCTAAGGAAAATGTAAATACCATGAAATGCTTTTTTATCATTAAGTTACAAATAGTAAATATTTAAAAAGTAATTTGTCCCTCTCTCTCCATGTGTTCATGGCTACCCTCTCCTCCCCTACTCTCTCTCCCTATCTCTGCCTCTACTACCCTTTTGACTCCCTATCCCATGCCCTGAATAAATTCTATTCTATACTATTTTTTAAAAAAAAAAACCTAATTTCTTCTCTATTCACAGATAGGAGAGGATGTATTAGAACTGAATTTTCATATTTACTTCAATATATCTCATTAGTGCCCATATAACCTTAAAAACTTCACAAACCTTAAAGGCCACTATCCTCTAGACCCCTACTAGGCACATGTCAGGCCTAGCTGGATTCAGATCCAGGTAGTGATACAACTTTGATTTTTAAAAAAATAGCTTAATCTCTTTATTCTTAATCTATAAATTAAACTTAGAATTATTTATGTAAGTTCCTAGTTATGAAGCTTGGCATATAGAATTACAATCTGCAATTTGTAAAATGGTTATTACTGTGACGGGACTTTTTGTTTATAACTTATTAAAAACATCTTTTCAGCCAGGCAGTGATAGTGCACGCCTTTAATCCCAGAACTTAGGAGGCAGAGGCAGGCAAATTTCTGAGTTCGAGGCCAGCCTGCTCTACAGAGTGAGTTCCAAGACATCCAGGGATACACAGAGAAACCCTGACTTGAAAAAAACAAATCTTTTCAGCCTTCTCATAGCTTTTCCATCCATTCTAGAGGCTCCTTCTTTGCTTCTTGATCTAGTAGTGGGAATAATGTGTCTCTCCTCTTTATCAAATATGTATATTGTTTCTATGAATATTCAAGGGAGAAATCAGAATACTTGTTGGCACAACAGAAACTAGCAGCTCACACTAACATGAGAATTAAACTTTAGCCTTTAATGGGGTAAAGAAAATGGTCTCAAATAAAACTGAAGCCTGTTCTGAGGGATTTTTCCTTTCCATTTGTGCAAAATATAAATCTACTACTCTGTTTCTTTTTATTCTTAGAAATACCTCTGGAAATTTTTGAAGCTATGCGAATTGTGCAGCCTGAGATATACATTAGTTTGTGGAGTATTTGAAAATTTAACACAGTTATAAAATAGTTCTTTGCCTTTAAAATGATAGAACTAAGCTCAAGGAATTCCCTACTTTTACTTTGTTTTACTGAGACATAAAATAAAAGGCATTGCTTCTCAATTTCAAGATCACAATTTTTTCACCGTATAGTGGCAGTACTGGATCAAAGGTTAATTTAATATAAGAAAGACCACACAGGTGTATAGAAAGCAAGAAGGCATGATTGAACTTTAATAATTAATTGTCTAACTTAGGCAAAGTCAGTGTTTACATCTGTAATGTTAGTCCTTTTAATAAAGAATGCTGTGTAGTACTTAGCTTCAAGATTTCAGAGTTTCAGCTCTGTATTGGATATAGTCGTATAAACACCTATCATACTAGGTGCTTCAAATTCTCTCCCATGTCAAATAGGATATTTTATTTAGTATATTTATACATTTTTAATTAGAACTACATATAAGAGACCCATCATGTGAAGAGAGGCATATGCCATGGCCCTGGGCCTCTTCAAAGAAGTTACTAGTAGGAAGAATACACACATATCTAAAGGCACCAAGGCCACTGTGTAAAATATTACATGCCAGTGATTGAGTCCCAAAATCTTATGGTTCAGAAATGCCATAGTAGATGCATCATGATAGGGGAACAGGTCTTAGCAAAGACTCCCAGGAGAAACATGGTGCATACTAGGCACTTCGTAAATATTTATACAGCACAGGTTCTCTGAAATGACACACCAAATGGTTTATGTTTATAGAAAGACACATGATTGGAAAAACGAAAGGGGCCAGACTGTGAGCCATATTGTGCTCATACTGTACACATTGGAAAAGCCCCTAGACTTTTAATTAGGACAGGACTGACTGTCGACAGTGATGGGGTTGGTTGGAATGGAAAGAGAAAAAGCTAAGGATGGGACAACTTAGGATAAATCACTGCAGTGGTGAAAGATGAATATATTTAAGGTGGTCACATAGAGGACAAGGAAGAGAAAATTGGCATCGTGTATAAGGATAAAAATAGAACTTGGGCTATGTCTCCAAAACAAACAAAATAGTAATAGGTAAGATATGAGAAATGACCAACATGGCAAAAATCTCTTTTATATGTAGGCTGCCAAGCACAGTAAATGATTCAGATCTCCCTTTAAGGGTGTGATGGTGTATACTGATATGATGGTGTGTGTATACCTCTATTCCTATCATCCAGGAGGATTCTGAAGTAGGATTCAAAGTTCCAGACTGTCACGGCTAAAAAGTGTTAGTTGCAGGATGATAACTGTTTCTTGGTATGATTTCACAGACATGTAGACTGAACCAAGGTACCATCCTATTTCGAGTTGAAGTGCACTTCAAAGATGTGAGGGTAGTAACGGACCATTGCCTCCCTCATAGCCTTGCCTTCTGTGAAAATGGCATGTTCATGATTCTGTATGAAACCTTCTCTAGTTCAGATACTAGCAAATCAGTTATCCTGTGTGTTTCTAATAGTGAAGAAACATCAAATGTAGTAAAAGCACATCTTCATTCTAGAAATAGCCATGTAATAAAAACTTACATTCATTGTCCCTACCACTCTTCCTTCATCCTATACCATCGCTCCTCCTTAAAACTCATGCTTCTTAACAAACACCAACTAAAAGAACCAAGAACATAGCACGAGAAAGAAAGTGCTTGGAAGTTACAAGGTTTATAATATTTTCTCCCCTATAAAAGATGACACAGTTGTTAGAGACAAATTACTTAGCATAAGATCGAGGCTCAGGATTGACTGATCATGAGGAAGAAATACATTATTTCTTCCTGGGAAGTAGGTTAGACTTTAGGTGACCAATTTATTCTCAAATATAAATATATAGGACCCCAAAGTCATTTACAGATAAGGGTTTATTCTTTCTTGCTGAAACCCACTTAGAAAAGGTGGCCAGGGGAGGGGGGGAAGGGGATTTTCGGGATAGCAGTTGAAATGTAAATTAAGAAAATATCTAATAAAAAAAAAAAAAAGAAAGAAAAGGTGGCCTGCTTATTTGGAGCATATGAGCAAAAGACTTTGATTTTTATGGTCAAGCAAATGATGCCCAGAGAACTGGCATGATTCTTTATGTACACCTAAAAGTGAAACCTTTCTCCATAAATGCAAAGCAAAGAGAATAATAACCAGAGTTCCTTGTATTGCTAAAATCAGGTAAAATATGCCCTACTGAAACCATAGATCAGAAATGTGCTGAAAGTCTTCCCCTTGAGTACTTTTATATTTGGTTTGAAAGCTAATACATAGCATATTATTAAACAAATCAGTAATCTTTTAGCTAAAGCAAAGATAAACAGAAAGTCAGAAAATATAGTCACCTGGTGTGTGCAGCTGAGTGTTTACATTTTTTCTAATGAACAGATAAGAAAAGTACAGGTTGATTTTAATGTGTAAAATCTAGCTTCTACTGCTAGTCCTAGAGGGGAAAATTAAATTACTGACTCAAGCTAATTCTATCGTTGATAACCAGGCCTGTAAAGTCTCTGGCTTCTACTCTATTTGGAACCTCTCTTTGGACTTGTCTGAACTCAAAACTACAGTGGCAACATCATTTCTTTTAAAATTTTTTATTACTTTGTATCTGTGTGTGTGTGTGTGAGAGAGAGAGAGAGAGAGAGAGAGAGAGAGAGAGAGAGAGAGAGAGAGAGTGTTTCACATATACCTACTACATAATATTATCCTCCTCTCCAACTCCACCATGTCAGCCCCTACCCCAATTCCTTCTCAAATTCACAGCCTCTTTCTTCAGTTATTAGTGGTGTGTGTGTGTGTGTGTGTGTGTGTGTGTGTGTGTGTGTGTGTGTGTGTGTAAAATATATCCTGCTGAGTATATTACCGCTGCTCAGATGAATGTTTTTTAGGGATGACTATTTGGTACTTGATAACCAAGGGCATGTGCCATCACTGACAAAGACTGATTCTCTTTCAGCAGTCATAGCCTGTAGCTTTTACTCTAGAGATTGAACCCTATGAGATGTCCTTCTTCCACATTGGTATGTCTTGCCATTACTCGGGTCTTATTTAGGCAACCATATATTCAAATGACCCCTGAGAATCCCCAAGACCATTTCAGAATATTTTTATGATGATACTTGCACTTATTAACTTAATATATAGTAGTCTGTGTATTCACTATCACCTCATTTAAAGGGGGTCAAATCCACTGAGCATCCTTGAGAAAGCAAAGGTTGTTCTGTAACTATCAACCCATGTATCTTTAATATGTGACAAAATAGTAAGAGACATGAGTACTTGCACTATTACCAATTGATAGTGGTTATAAGAAATACTGGTGAAATTTGCAGTTACTATAATATAACTTTAATTTCTGCCATAGCTTTCTATGAAAGGTGTCTGTTATTTTCCGTGGGGAACTAATCATTTTGTTGGTTCTACCCCTCCTTAGAAATATCATAGCAACAATATTTGCAGCTGTATTCATCTGTTTCTTAGAAAAATGGTCAGTATAGCCCAGTCAGTTCCATTCTGTGTGACAAAAGCTGGTTTTTCCCACACTGATGTCTATGGCACATAGCCTTCCATGCAGCCTCCCACATACTGAGTTCTTATCCACTACATCTAGATGGCTCCCTGAAGGCTGACTTGGGCTCCAGATTCTTCCCTTATTTAGTTCTAACTCTGTTGCCACATACATAGATCACACCTCAGTGGCCTGAACATAAGTTTGCATATATCCTAATTTCTATGTGATCATTTGGGGACTACTGTCCTAGATTTTAGACTTAAGTTTTGTTTTCCTTAAGAAAATAGTGCCGGGCAGTGGTGGCGCACGCCTTTAATCCCAGCACTTGGGAGGCAGGGGCAGGCGGGAGGGGAAAAAAAAAGAAAAGAAAGAAAATAGTGAATGTGTGTGGTTCAATTCCATGCTGCAAGTAAAGACCATGTACTAGACATCTAAACATGTTCACAGGTTACAGGAAGCTTATTCTCAGCTTCCTGATAAAAACCAGAGCTCAACAGGGCAGATACTTCCCAAAAGCTATAGGGCAGTCAAGTGGGACTGCACAGACCAAAACAATCAGGATTCTCCCTGGTCAGCCACGTGCCACTGTTTACATGACCTCATCTAGGGATGGTGACATCTTATCACAAGGTTGTTCAGAGGATAAATGAGATTCCCTTATGGAAGTGTTCTGAAACCATGATGTACCTAAATACTGTTTAAAAGTCAAATATATACATATATTTTATATATGTGAATATATTTAAAACAAGTAAAGGAAACAATATAGGATTGACCTTAAAAATCTTTAAACAATGTGCTTATTTTCCATAAACTAAATATACAAGCAACTTGCTGATCCCTAAAAATAGATGTCAGATGAGAAGAGATTGGCTGACCAGGCATAGGAGCGTTGTCAGAACAGAAGCTCAGGAGGTTTTGCTCCCCTAGAACTTTGCTCCTCTTTGTGCTCACCCCAGGACCATTGTACTTCAGTGTAGAACTCTGACCCAAAGCAGCAGCTTTGCCTTACAAGCCCTGCATTAACCAGAGGCTGTGCCCAACCGAAGCAGTCATGTCTGGAGATTCTCTTCTATTAGAGGTTCACATTTTGCACTCAGTCTCTTGCCCAAACCTAGCAAGGAATCAATACCTTGTGATACAGAAACAAGCAGAAAGTCTATTGACAGTGCTCAGAGAACAATGTGAAACCCTAGACCTATTCCCAGAACTAGATGGTGGGAGTGCTGCCCTATTGACTAAGCCACTGGATAAACAGACAGTTGGCAGCATGAAGGAAGATTCATTTGAGGATTAAATTTAGGGTGAACCTTGGGTTTAATGACTTACTTAATAGCATTCTAACACATTTTTGTTTGTTTCTGTCTTTCTTGAGACATGGTTTCCCAGGGTTTCCCAGAACTGGCAGATCCCAGACCAGGCTCAATTTTATAGCAATCTTTCTGCTTCAGCCTCCTAAGTGTCAGGATTAGAGGGATAAGTAACAACTCCCAGCTACAGTTACTATTTTTTAAATTTTGTTCCTAAAGAAGCAATTGAAAAACATTGTTATTTCTAACTAAAGAAAGAAAAAAAATTTAGTTGTGAATGTATTAATCTTTTTTTTTTTTGCCTTTGAGATTTAGCACTTCGCTAAGCTGAAATAAAAGCATGCATAAAGGATGAAGAGACAAGCAACATCCAGTCTAGCTTATTCCTAAGTACTATTTCTTAGCAAAGTTCATAGAAAGAGAGTGTTGATATGTGTGAACTTTCCTATATAAGTGATAAACAACATGATTTAACATGATTTAACATGAGGAGTTCCACACCTGACGAGTTGATACTGTTCATAGTTTTTAAAGTCTGAGAGAATATAACAAGACAGGAATAGGCGATGTAATCAGAAGCAAAAGGCTAGATTATTTTTAGCAATATATATGCTTTTGTTTCAGAGTCAGCATGTATGGCAAAAGTTTCTTAGGACAATTTAATATTGAAAATCATTTTCACTTAATACAAAATGTAATATCTAATTTATCATATACCTTCGTTGTTTCAGGTAAAGGATACCTATCCATTGTTCTTTCAAATTCTCTGAAAATTTAAAGACTTTGAATAAGAACTTTAAACTGATAATATATCTTGCTCCTTCCCGATGTGGTAAGAAGCTTGCAGAGTGAGAATGAGCCCTGTTCAGAGCAGCGGCCTCAGTTTCTGTAGTTTTCTCGGGTGTTCTGATTAAGAGAGAGCAGGATGGTTGTACTCAGAATAGAAAACCAGAGTGTTTTTCCAATACACATTCTGGAATTTCTGGAATAATCTTTCCCAAGTCATAAGAAACTATCGTTTCAGCTAGAATCAAACTCTAAGGTGGTATGTATTTTTTTCTATAGTAGAGAGCATGGATAGAATGATAATGAGATTAATGTAAGAACTTAAACATCCTTTTAAGGGTCAGAAGGAATTTGGGGGTGCAGTAGAGATATCATCCTTTCTTGGTTTTCATGGTAATTATGGGTCTAATCTATTTTTTTTAATCTTGCCAATTACACACTTAGAAAATAATGCATTTTTAAAATAGTAATTATATGTTAAATCAATCACAACATCATTTTGTTTAGAAGCCAGAAAACTGATTGGCTCTTGCACTTCGTATTTTATTTACTGTTGTGTGTATGTTTCACATGCATGGGAATAGGCAAATATGTAGAGATCAGAGCAGTACATAGGGTATCTTCTACCGCTCTCCACTGTTCTACCTTGAGACAGGCATTGAATGGTAACCTCACTGTCTTAGTTAGGCTGTCTGTCTATGAGCCCTTCCTATCCACCTGACTCTTTTCCTCAATGCTGGGATTATAGGCATGCACAATTACGGCCTTCCTTTTAAGAAAGTGGTAAAGATTTGAACTTGGGTCCTCATGCCTGCTGGGAAAATGATCTTAACCACTCTACCATCTTGTCAGTTTAATGCATTTCATATTTCATACAGAAAAATAATATATTTCAATATATTGAAATCAGGTATTTTGGTGCTTGTTAGCACTTAAAAGGCAGAATTCAGTGTGAACATGCTGGCGTGGAATGAGAAAGGGAAAGAAATATATTATGATATTCCTTTCATAATCATGCCAAGCATAACCCTGTTTATCCTTTTCCTATAGCCCTGGAATGAGACCAGATGTGAGCTCTCCTCCATCCAGCTCCTCCACAGCAACGGGACCACCTCCCAAACTCTGCCTGGTGTGCTCCGATGAAGCTTCAGGATGCCATTATGGGGTGCTGACATGTGGAAGCTGTAAAGTATTCTTTAAAAGAGCAGTGGAAGGTAGTGTGTGTTTTGAAGAGTTTCATTTTTGTTCCTATTTCTCACAGTAAATTTTTAACTGTTCATTGTATACAAAGTCCACTAATGATAGACATTAATTCAGGCGCAAGCATGGTGGCTCTTTAGTCCTCCATTGGGAAGGGACAGGAGTAAGGAGAAGAACTAGAATGAGTTTATTAAGTTCAGTCTAAGAAAGAACTAAAGCCAGCACTGTAAGGAAGGCTGCTGGGTGGACTGGCAGTCCGCTGAGTCTGGGCAGTCCGAGAATGGTGGGTTTTCATGCCCCATAAGCAAGCTGGCTTCAAAGCTACCAGCTATACCAGTCTGACAAAATCAGTGACCCTGGGGAGGAACACTAAGGGAGGGACAGCATTCTTTGCTTCGCCATGTTAAGTACCACAATGACTGAGGCCAAATTAACAAAGTACAGAGATTATCCTATAGGTGAAGTCTGGAAATTCGGTGTTTGAAAGAAGATGACTGCAAGGTGATCATGTGTTGGCGGGTTCACATTCCAGAGCAGCCAGTTAATATTAGAGATATTTTATATACCCTACCCAAAAGCATCTTAATGGAATTAAACCAGAAAATAAAGCTATATTGATCTTTCAATATAGTACAATTCACAGCCCATTGTTTTTATTTAAAATGAATTCATTCCCTTATTTTTATGTAAAAATAAGTATTAGCTACACTATTTTTAAAATGTTTGCCATTTAGTTATTTCTGCAAAGCATGGTGCCTAGATTACATTAGTAAGGAAACCTTTAGCTGTGTATAGTGTTAATGAGTAAGCCTCTTGGCTCAGCTTCCTCGCTAATTTGAGTTTCAGTGTCTCAAAGGCACTTTCCAGCTCTAACATTCTGTGAACCCTTGATACTCTAATTCATAGGAAAAAAATTATCTAGGCTTGTAAAATCTATAACATCATTTGTAGCATTTTATTTTTAAAATTATTAAATTTTATTTGATATTACATATATTACATATTTAACATAACATTTTAGCACATACTAAAAATTATACTTAAACCCTGTATTGGCATTATAAATACCCAAACATAAATCAGAGTTAAGTTTTACACATTTGTTATTTATAGAAGACAAATCTATTTTTTAATCCAAGATCCTGGGAGTTCTCCACGTCCTTATGCCCTGCCTGTCCTTTATACTTGTATTCATTTTACCCGTATTCATTTTACCCACAAGTATGTATAACTGTATTGGTAGACCATAAGTGGATAGTTACCAATGACTCTTCATTTACCATGTGTGAAGTACATACATACAAAATCAATTAGTGGCCCTGTGAATACTTAGATCCTGCTAGGATCTGTATCTGCCAGACTAGCAAACAGGTTCAGAAAGTTGAAGTGGCCAAGCTGGGATTGCAACAAAGAGGTCTCCAAATAAGGTCTTATTCTCAACAAAGACCCTCAAAGATGCATCTGACAAGCCCTTGATACCTGCTAGAATACAGGTAGATGCTGAAATAAAAGTAATCACAAGAGATTTAACTATTAGCTACCATATACTGAGTAGTTATGGTGTGTTGAGCACAGTACCATCTGCATAATTACTTCTAAGCTTGGCAAAATTTCTAACAGTTCATAAGAGAACAAACTCCAAAAAGTTAATGTTTCCAAGATTAGTCTCTTCTTAGAAATCAGGTCTATATATGTTCCACCTGGTGAACTGACCATTACAATTCTTTCTCATTTCTTTGAATATGATTTATTCTTGAGAAATGTCTCACATTATTCAGTGTCTTGCCATGTCATCTAATATAAGTAACACAGATTGTTAATTACTGGTATATCTTCATAGACAGTAAAGTCTCGTGTAGGAAGCTTCTATACCCGCCCCAGTCAAATAGATCCTTCAGTTGTTTTCATCAACATTTAATACTCAGTTTAAAGACAGTGCATGTGGGAGATAGAAACACTTTTAGCCTTTTCCTTTTTAACAGTCTTAGAATTTTTTGCCAGGAGAGAACTGAAGTTCATAATATGTTCTTCAGTAGTGGATACCAGAAAATGGAGACACTAGCTAGCATTAAGTCAGTATTGAGGCCAAAGGCAACTCCATGCATCTTTGTATTCTAAAAGTATATTAAATAATGATCTTTGTTAGTTTGTTGAGTTTGCCACATTTGTGATTTACCTGACCAGTGGCTAGAAGTTGTTAACATTTTACTTCATTTAAAATTGGGAAGAACTTGTTTTACCTACACATGATAATGTTGAATGATGAATTAAAGTCATCTTTTTCCTTAGAGATTCCAAAAAAAAATTTAAGCCTGCTTCCTTTTAGTCACTTCAGCAATAGATCAGAATTCATAATAAAAATAATAATTGCAAACCCCATCTATAACTGTTAAATAACTATAGAAAGCAGGTTTTAAAGTGCTGACCTTTGGCACAGGGGGTTAATAGCATACAATTCTGTCTCTTGATCTTAAAGTGTTCTTATGATTTGTACACATCTATATATGAAATACTGTAGTAAGGGTTGTTTTCATTGAACAAGTCCTCTCAACCTTGTACTTCGTGCAGATAAAGAGACTTAACATCCTTTTAGTCTGTGACTTTATGTCTTGATGATAGTCTGCTCAAAACAAAAACAGAAAGAGGATGGGCTTTTTCATTTAAAATATCCTTACAGATATGTGGAATCTTAACAATTCCCTTTTAATCTCTTATAGGACAGCACAATTACCTTTGTGCTGGAAGAAATGATTGCATCATTGATAAAATTCGAAGAAAAAACTGTCCAGCATGCCGCTATCGAAAATGTCTTCAAGCTGGAATGAACCTGGAAGGTAATGGAACCTTAAGGAACTGTCTCCCTATCACATGAGAACTGATCACTTTACTTTATAAAAGCAAGCAAGTGGAATCATGTAATAAACTCTATATATGCTTAATTAGCAAAATGTTATATTAGAATGGGTTTTTTCCACGATCATATCATTTTGTGTGTTAATTCATCCACTTTTGTTATATACATTGAATTTGGGACAGCCCTGGTGTATATTAAGTAAAGAGATTACATAATATTGAAAATTACATAACTTGGAGCAATTTTGTTTTCATCCTTCTTACTCCTTTTTTAAAACTCAAAACCATTTCCTAAGATTGGAAAAGTATTGTACATGCCATCTAGTTCATATTCCTCTCTTACTTTGCACTTCAAAAACCACCACACCTTTTACTTGAAAACATATGTTTTATTACAACTCTGCCAACAACATCGGATGGGTTGTTTTATGGTTTAAGTATAAAAGAAAACTAAAAACTACTTATAAGTTATAATTTGATATTCCTGCTTATATAAAAAGTTATATAATTAACACTTATTTTAAAACTTTCCTCTGGAAAAGTCAGGATTTTGCTGTAGTTGAAATAGCAAGCTCTCTGAAAGTAGCATTCTTACTAACTCATGTTGTTAGTATTTACTGTTACTGTGATACATCATTTAGCAAACACTCAGCAAATATAAAGACAATACAAATTTAGTACCTGAGTCTGAGCAGCTTACTTTCTGTTTATGCTACAATGTCAATCACAAAATAGTATGGCATGCTGCAAAGGAAATACTACTACAGGATCAAGAGGGAAGGCCATCTGAGCCTGTCCTGAAAGTCAGAGGCGTCATCCTGGAAGAAGTAGCATCGAGTTGTAAATACAGACCCTGAGTAGGAATTAGATAACCATGACAGAGACATGGTCATAGTTGTACTTTATAAAGAATAGTCTTTGGGATAGACAAATGAATCAGTGGCAGAGGATCCAACTTCACTTCTCAGCACCCTCATCTGCTGAGAACTCGCAGCTGCCTCTAACTTAGTTCTAGAGGATCTGACATCTTCTGGCCTCTATAGATACCTGCAGTCATGTATACATACTCCCACATGAGAAAAACATACACACACAATTAAAAATAAAAAAAGAAACCTTAAAAAAGACATCTTAAATCGAGAAACTAAGGAAATGAGAATAGCAATAATTTGGATAAAAGATGCTGATATTGAGAGATGGTATTCATCTCAGTCTCTTGATAGGAGAGACCCTCCCCATGCTGCCTACCACAGAGTGTGTTACTGAATATAAAGAGTTTGAGCTGGGCAGTAGTGACACACGCCTTTAATCCCAGTGCTTGGGAGGCAGAGGCAGGCAGATTTCTGAGTTCAAGGCCAGCCTGGTCTACAGAGTGAGTTCTAGGACAGTCAGGGCTACACAGAGAAACCCTGTCTTGAAAAAACAAAGAGAGAGGGAGGGAGGGAGGGACGGAGGGGGAGAGAGAGAGAGAGAGAGAGAGAGAGAGAGAGAGAGAGAGAATCCGTCAGACCATTCCCAGAGTTTTAAGTCCATCTAGGTTGTTTAAAGTTGACAGTTTGGCCCCACATGGGACATCTGTGTCACAGCCCCTCCTCCTCCTATCAAGGCTCATGGAAGAGAGGATGGGAAGACTGTAAGATCCAGAGGCACTGGATAACAACAGGGAACATGGTTTCCAGACACAGCAGGGAAGCTGCACATAGAAACTCACAGCACTTATGTGCAAACTCAAGCCACATAAGATCACAGCATGGAGAAGGGGAATGGATACAAAGTCTCACACCCTAGCTAAGCATCTACTGAGGGTGGCCCCTGGTATTCTAGTAGAAGGCCACATATCCAAGAACATATGGGCCGCACAAATTATACTTTATGATTTAGAGAAATAACAGTGTGAACTGGGGTGAGTTGGGAAGGAGGAATTAGAAAAAGGAATAAAATGTGTTCAAAATACATTGTAGGAAATTCTCAAAGAACCTAATAAAACCTGGGAAGAATAAAAGGCGACATCATCTAGCACTTAGAAGGCAGGAGGATCAGAAGGTGTTGTTGTTTCTTTTTTCTTTTTCTTTTTTTTTTTTAAGATTCATTTATTTATTTTATGTGTAAGTACACTGTAGCTGTCTTCAGACCCACCAGAAGAGGGCATTAGATCCCATTACAGATGGTTGTGAGCCACCATGTGGTTGCTGGGAATTGGACTGAGGACCTCTAGAAGAGCAGTCAGTGCTCTTAACTGCTGAGCCATCTCTCCAGCCTAAGACTCAAAAGTTTAAGGTGAACAGTAAACTCTTGGCTCACTGTTAGGGGAAACAAGTCCTGGGAGGGAATTCCTATCGATCTTTCCCTTCCGTGCCATGTTAGCAAATTACTAATGAGAGAATCCTGGAATTCGAGGCTCCATGGGTAAAATCACTTGCTAGGCAAGCATGAAAGACCCAAGTTAGGATCCCACTACCCACTTAAAAAGCCAGGTATAGCTATGCCCTTGCCTATTTGAAGGATAAGGTGGAGGAGACAGGAGGGTTTCTAGGGCTTACTGGCTATTAGCGTACCTCCAAGTCCAACGAGAGAGCCTGCCTCAAAAGAGTGATAGACTTGGATACCATTGGCCTTGAGTAATGCAGAGGTGTGTGCACATGCACATGTGCACACATATTCACATAGACATGCCAAAAATTTTAAATAGTTTACTTCTTTCAATAATAGTGTCAGAATTTAAAGACCTCTTATAACTTGAAAGTTTGGGCTACAAAGTTGATTTAGTATATTTATTTTTTCTCTTTTCAATATTCACAGCTCGAAAAACGAAGAAAAAAATTAAAGGAATTCAGCAAGCCACTGCAGGAGTCTCGCAAGACACTTCTGAAAATCCTAACAAAACAATAGTTCCTGCAACATTACCACAGCTTACCCCTACCCTGGTGTCACTGCTGGAGGTGATTGAGCCTGAGGTGTTATATGCAGGATATGACAGCTCTGTTCCAGATTCAGCATGGAGAATTATGACCACGCTCAACATGTTAGGTGGGCGCCAAGTGATTGCCGCAGTGAAATGGGCAAAGGCGATACCAGGTAAGGCATGAAGGATGAGCCACGGCATAAATCTCTGTATTTTATTGAATAATCGTACTCTGACTTGGGCTTGGTAAATAACTTAGTGACATGCCATTTGCTTACCATACACAAACCTTGGGGTCAGTCTGCAGCACCCTCCAAAATAAAGCTGCTCTAAGACTCTTTAGGCTGTTTATCATCCTGATTGATCTCACAGCAAATCTTGTTTCTTTTACTCACAAGGACAAAAGAGAGATCCAAAGTAAACTGGATACTGTTCCCTGATTTTCAGGTTACACATAGTATTTCATTTTACATAAGATCTTACATTATCCAAACTAAAATTCCATTCACAGCGACACCTGGAAGACAACATTTAGGAATTCCACTTATTTTCATTCAGATTGTTTTTGATGTTGATAAACAGCAGGTTTTGTTGACTTTGTCAAAATTTACTAACACAAAGTTATTTTAATTTTTCATTAAATGAAATGGCATCTATTGACCATAAACCTTCTTCTAATTTTAAAGGTATTTTTAAGCAAGTTTCATGTTGGAACTTCAGGTGCAGCAGAGGCCAAGGTTAAGTATCAGTCCTGACTTTACAGATAGGAAAGTGATTGAGGAAAGTGATTGACAAGTTTATGGCTACACACACCTAAGCTGCCATCACCCCACCTTTTTAGCAAAAGAAGATGGATATCAGGAAATTTTAAAAATCTAAATCTGTTAAGAAACATCCTAAGCAAAGACTTTCGGCTTTCTCTTTTACTATATATACTACTTGGTGTGCACTTAAATAGACAAAATTGGCCAAAAAAAATAGCTATTCATAAGTCTTTTTAAATCATTAAAGAGTTTTGAGTGCCCAGGTGTTGATCTGATCAATGGCTGTCTATTAAAGGTCACATCCAAACAAGGCCAACTTGTTAACTAGAGTGTTCCTTATGCCTTTATTTCCCATCTAGGATTCAGAAACTTACACCTGGATGACCAAATGACCCTTCTACAGTACTCATGGATGTTCCTCATGGCATTTGCCCTGGGTTGGAGATCATACAGACAAGCAAGTGGAAACCTACTATGCTTTGCTCCTGATCTGATTATTAATGAGTAAGTTACATCCATTCATACAGTATTTCAACCAGCTGATGTTTCCCAATGGGCTATCATAATAATATGGGACTGAATCAATCTTACCAGCTATCTAGAATCTGAACAGATATGAAGCAGAGTTGTTTATTAGTCCTTAGAATAGATTCTTTGTACGATAAAGAAGAATATACCATTATTACTGTCTCGGGACATGTCTAAATGTACTTTACTCCAGCTGGGTATGGTAGTACACAACTTTAATCCTAGCTCTCCAGAGGCAGCTGCAGGTGGATTTCTGTGAGTTCCAGGCTAGCCTGAGCTATGTACTAAGTTCAGGACAGCCAGAGCTACATAATAGAAGATCTTGTTTCAAAAACAAACAAAACAAAACAAAACAAAAGACCCTTTATATCTTAAGCACCTCTGGAGTCTGAGATTAAAAACAATAATTGTATTATACTATTTTTTTTAATTATATAGCCCTAATCTAGAAAACAAAGTTAGTTTTATTAAAAATTCATGTGGGGTCAGTGAGGATGTCCCCACTGAGTGGGTGTGAGGTGGTACAGACAAGCAAGAGATGTGTTTGCATGGCAAGGCTTACAACATCTGCGCCTTAGAAAGGCCATGAGAATTATGCTAGGGATGTAGCTCTGTTGGTAGAGTGTTTGTTTAGCATGTATGATGCCTTCCATGATGCACAGCACAACATAAACTAGGTGTGATGTGCACACCTGGACTCTTAACACTGAAAAAGTGGATATAGGAAGATTGGAAGTTCTTGATTATCCTTAGCTCCATAACAAGTTTGAAGCCAGCCTGGGCCACATGAGATCATGTCTAGAAAAATAGAATTAATATGAGGCAATATAGCATTATGATTTTTTTAAACTGAAGAACTATCACAGCTCACAGTTTCATAAGCCAGCCGTTGTCTATTCTGTAAGTCTATGCTCACATAGACTTACTTATGAACTGTGGTTGTTGTTCACCCTGGCTCATGCAACTGTTTTGCTCACAGGTTTTCAACTTCCATTAAGTGTCTTTGCATTACTTAATGCTTTCCTCCTTAGCACTGTTCTGATCGAGTTCACTGACCACCCAGTGCACCCTCACTCCCTTTCTGTTTAGTCTTTTTAAATGCTCTCTGTGGACACTTAAACTGGTCATTCTTCAAACATAACCTCTTAGCTCACAATAAGACTAAATAGATTCTCTTTTCCATTTAGCCCTGGTTTTTCTTACTTTCTGTTTTATATCAATAGCCTTTGTGCCAGTAGCTTATCCATTCCTACAATGATATGTTCATATACAGAGTCCGAGAGATAGTCTCTGAAGAATAGAGATAATCCTTTATTGTATATAATTCTTGGGAGGCAGAGACAGGCAGATCTCTGTGAGTTTGAAGCCAGCCTAGTCAACAGAACTAGTTCCTGGACAGACACAGGGCTACACAGTAAAACACTGTTTCCAAAGACCAAGGCATGGGGTGGGGGTGGGGGGAACATAAACCCTCATTAGTATAACACTAGTTCAATTACACTTCATGTAAGTAACAATGACCATCTGAAATGTGCCCAGAAGAACAATCAGTTTGAAAACTAATGATCATCAATGAGTAGAATGTTTAGAGAAAGGAACTGGAGAGCATTTGGGATGCCCTAAAGAGGTTGTCTGAAAATATAGCAAACATCCTTCTTGTGTTACCAGATTTTTTTTAAAACTGTTAACTGTGTAACTTGAGTTGCAGAAATGCTTATATTTGAGATAAAAGTTAAATGGAAGAGACTAAAGTAATGACACAATTAAGCTCCTTTTATCTAAGTGTTTTAGTGGGGAACCAGATGATATAGCCTTCATATTTTTAAGAAGAGATTCTTGAGCCTAGAATTAAGTCTGGGGACAGATCTCAGAGGATAGAGCAGAGAGTTTCCAATAGCTGGGAAAGTAGTAAAGAAAATTCCTAACTGGAACAGTTACTCATCCCAGCTAAAGTTGGTATTGTTTCTCCACTGGTGGTACTTATAATTTTCTACTGCCATATTTTAAGTGGTATTTACATGCTTATCAAGAGCCAAGCAATATTATGTAAACATGGAATAAAATGATAGAATAGATAGGGTCCCTTAGAATAATCTGATGGGAGATTCAAATAAAAGACCAAAATTATTTCATAAAGCCATAATAAAATAATATGATGGGGTGGGGTGGAGATGATGGAGTTTTGGAACCCAGAAGTCTTGAGTAGCAATCATTTCACTGTACAAACCAAACAAACAAAACTGTGAAATTGTAGGGCATTCAAGGCAGAGGAAACAGGTGTGAAGAACTGAGTGAAGCAAGCTTAGCACAGGTGAGGGGTTCTAAGAAGGCCTTCGTGGTCACGGAATGAACAAGGGCAAAGCTAAACCACGGTGTCTGTGAAATGGACTTTAGATTTTGTTCTGAGGCCAGGAGATAACCAACATGGATTATAGGTAAATAATGATGAGTAATATTCTTAGACTTGATAGGGAGAAGGGGAAATAATATCTGCTGTGTATGAAGTAAATGAGTGGTTTCCCTGCCTAAACATTTGCTAAACAACAGCCACACACTAGACATGCTAACATAGATTAGGGAAATCCCAAAGGCCATAACCCTCCACAAAGAACTACAGCCACTAAGCAATGCTGACAACAGGAGAAATGGTTTTCCCCAGAGAATAATACATCAGTTGGTTATCCTGTACCATTGGTCATCCCTAGAAACATACATACAAGTAACATTATACATACTGAGCAGGTTTCACTTACATATTTAGGAATATATATGAGTATACATGCATGTATGTAACAGCAATTAATGCACAAAGAGACCATCACTTTGAAGGAGAGCAAAAAGAGGAACGCGAAAAGGTTTTTAGAGAGAGGCAAGGGAAGGGGCAAATGACAGTGTGACTGTAATCTGAGAAAAATGAAAGAGTTTTAAAAGAAATAAGCAGACTAAAAGACCTGTAAAAATAACCAATCCCTAATGTTTCCATAAAAGTATGCTGTAAGGATTCCAGAATTAGATAGCTTATTGAGTTCTGAGTATATAAACGATTCACAATCTTGTTGTTTCAGAACAATAAAAACCTAGTGTCACATGTAGAGGGTTATTATTGAATAGTCTCTCTGTGCTCTCCAACATTGTAGTTCTATAATAGGTTATTGGGAACAGCAGTAGGTATGTTGCAGCCATGACTTCATAAATTAAAAAAAAAGCCCAAAATTCAGCTAATATTTTAGACTAGCACTATTTCTTTCTAACTCACATCTGTTTTTGTGTCTCTCAGGCAGAGAATGACTCTACCCTGCATGTATGACCAATGTAAACACATGCTGTTTATCTCCAGTGAATTACAAAGATTGCAGGTATCCTATGAAGAGTATCTCTGTATGAAAACCTTACTGCTTCTCTCCTCAGGTTGGTGGATCACCTACTCGCTTTTACCTTTCAGTCTAAATATGGCAAATGCAT